>BJCM01068143.1:0-10755 GCA_018326385.1 Flaveria bidentis
AATTCCACACCTTCCTCAAGGGCATTCCAGTCTTTTACACCACCCCCCAATTTACCCTTATTATTATTATTATTATTATTATTATTATTATTATGATGTATGAACCTCCTAGCTCCTCTTCATCTCTACTCTCTCCAACTTCCTCCACCCATAGAGAAAAAAAACACACACACACACATCGGAGACATATAGATACAGATTCTGTATACTTACATATACATACAGATTCTGTATTTATATATATACGCACGTAAAGAGAAGAAAGTTGCAGTCTTTATGGCAGCAGCCTGGGTGAAGTCGCTGCAATGCAAAGATAGAGCTGTAAACGACGTCGTTGAAAGCCATCACCTTCGTCTTCTTCCGGCATCTTCAAGCTGCAGAAAGAGTTCTCAGAGCCTTAAAGACGTCGTGGACACGAAGAATAATAAACCCAAGAAGCCAAAACCGTCGCAAACGCCACCGTCGGAGGTAGGTAGATCGAGTAGAACCCTAGGTTCAAGAAAACCCGATAGTTTTACGACCCGGGTCCGAAGTGGTAACGGGTCGTCGAATCTCCGGCGACATTCACGGCCACCGGAGTCTTGTTTTCCGGCGTTGACTGAGCTGCCGGAGGGACACCCGTCACGCAATGTGGTGGAGATTATCTTTCACACGAGTTGGTCTCCTAAAGTTTTCTCGGGTCGGATCGAGATGGTTTTCAAGGTTCAGAATTTGACCCGGACCGTGACCCGGTTCGAGGAGTATAGGGAGCTCGTGAAGTCCAGATCCGGATCCGGGTCGGGTAATGTCGGGTCGGATATTGACCCGATCCGAGAAGATCATGCACGGTGTGTTGCGGATGGGAATGAGGTGATGCGGTTTCAATGCTTGGGGTCGACCGGTTGCGGCGATTATGAAACCGGTGGTGTTGGCGGTGGCGGTGGCGGGTGGTCGGTTCAGTGGGGGAAGGGGGCGGCGTTGTGTACGTTTTCCGGCAGCGGGGTGGCTCATGAGAGTGTTGGTGGTGGTAGAGGGAGAAAGGCAATGTTGGTTTGTCGGGTCATTGCGGGTCGGGTCGGGAAGCAGGACTTGTTTGGGTCGGGTTATAATGGACGGGTCGGGTATGACTCGGTGAGTGGGGAAAATGGTGAGTTGTTTGTTTTTGATTCTCGTGCGGTGTTGCCTTGTTTTCTTATCATCTATAAGTTGTAAAAATTGGTGTTGTATGATTTTGTAGAAGTCACAATCTAGTAAATGTCACATTTACCACTTCTATATTTTTAACTTCACATGTGTGTGTATATTGTATGTCCTTCACGATGAAAAATATATAATCTTGATAGAGTATGATTGGTTATACGTTATATATTCACATGATGAAATTTAATCTAGGAAACACTATATGTACCATATTTTTTTAAATTGTATATAATAGTATTGTAAATAAATAGTGTGTATATAGAATGGAACCAAAACAAGAAAGGGGCCCTATTGTGCTATATAACTTGAAACACAAACACCAAAATAACTATGGTAGTTGGTACTATTTGGAACTTTCGGAAGCATAATTATTGTTACTTTTATTATGTGATTAATATACAATAAATTTAATTGTATTGCTAAAAGAGATTCATGATTTATAGTTAAGCTTAGTATTTACAAATAGCCTTTCCAAAATGACCGATATAATTATAATCGAGCTGTTCTACTTTTGGAATTTTGAGAGAATAATAAAACCAAACTTCATGAGCTGTGGAGATTTGTTTGATTTCGAATGTCTCATCCACAATATTATGCGATTTGTTGTGAAAAAGAATATTTCCTGTTTATAACGTTGAATCATTTATTGACGAAATGTCAAACAATAAAAGTAATAATTACTATACAGGTACCTCTATTATTGTTATTTTTTATTATTATTTTGGTTTACGTGTGTTTTGATATATAAATTTTAACAATGGATTTTACACAATTAAGATTTAAAATCGTAAAATGATTTTTACCTTATTACTAACTACATACATAATACGCAAGTTTACCTATCGAATAGTAGTTTAGCTTTTGGTAAGAATCAAATATAGATGTGTGAACATGAGAGCTCTTGATACTAAGTATTGGTCAATATTTAGCCGATAAAAGATGATGTGTGAATAATATGATTAACTAGATTTGCAATTAAAAGATCTAATTGAAAAAAGTAGACGAGGATGATGATAAACAAACAGAAAAAAATATTACTTAGATTTTAAATCCGCTTAACAAAACAATGACAAAATATATGAACCTCTCAATTAATACAACCAAGATGATCTATCAAACACAACAAAGAAACAAAAATGAGTATAATCATACGCGATAAGAAGAAAAAACTAGTTTTCCCTTTCCCATGATAAAAAAAAACAATTTGTTCCAAAACTTGCAATTCTTGATAGACCGATGTCGTGCCTTCAAAGGTGGTTGGTCCGTCAAGTAGTATCCCTTTCTCGCGATTCATTTTATTTGTGTGACGAACCATCATAGTGCTTATTTACGGGCTAGAATCTTTTGTGCAAAGTTAAGGATTGGGTGTCACCATCATCATTGGTTCGTTAGTGAACCCATTCGTTTGCACAATTTATTATGGGTGTCATTCTTCCTTGATTACCACAGTTTTTCCACATAACAATTCTTTTAATTCATCAAGATCACCAACCGAATCAAACCATCATTCTTCGTTTTCCATGAAGGGTATGGTCACCGATTTATCTCCAAACTCATTCTCCCAAAATGGAACAATGTGGTTTGTGGTTTCATCGTAAGTGAGAATCGGTAGAAACATTTCCATATCATCAATGAGCTCATCTTCTTGTTGTTCTTTACATTGTGATTCATGTATATTCTTATACGTGACATCTTGCTCATTAATAGTTAACAAACAAGGATAAAGTAACAATAGCTAATCATATTCGAATTCGCTCTGAACTGGAGGTGAGATTTGTGTTTCATCCATTATCATCTCTGGTTTCAGTTCTTGCTTTAACACCTTAAAGAATAGAGCCAGATGGGCTTCACTCCCATCCTCTTGGTTCAAATTGATGTTGCAAGAGGAACTCTGTAGATATAAAGCTTATTAACTTCAATACTTAATGAATTTAATGCACGACCTCATTTATTGAGTTGTTGTTCAAAACTCACTTGATTACAACATGTATTCTGTTGAGAAAACATATTAACTCCTTGTTGTAACAATTCATATAATGATGAAAGAGGCTCGGTATGGAATGGTAGTGTAATAGACTAATCAAATGGCAGTGAATAATCTTGTGTATAATAGGGTTCTCCATAAATCTCGCACCACACATCCATGCGATAATCCCCATGAACATAATGGTATCCTTTATAGTAGTCCTCGTAGTAGTGATACATGAGAATCATTATAAATAAACTTAAACAAGAAGAATCATGGGCATTATATAATAAATCAAGTAAAAGTAATAAAATAAAATGAACAAAGAGAACTAATATATACAAAATGGCTAAAATAACAATTCATGTCGTTCTTAGAATTGTCGTGTCCCCGGTAACAACGCCAAAAACTTGATATGCGTTTTGATATATAAGCTTTAACAATAGATTTTAAACAATTAATCTTTAAAATTGTAAAATGATATTCAACTTATGTCTAACTAGACACACAATAGACAAGTGTACATATTGGATAGTAGTATAGGTTTTTTGTAAGAACCAAATATTGATCCGCGAATACAAGAGCTCCTTTGTCATTATCTAGTCGATTAAAGATGATTTGTGAATAATATGATTAACTAATTTTGATAACAATTAATAAAAAAGTAGGTGAAGATGATGATCAACAACTAGAGAATAACTAATTTTGATAACAATTAATAAAAAAGTAGGCAAAGATGATGATAAACAACTAGAGAAAGATATCACTTAGATTTTGAATTCACTTAGCAAAACAATGACAATATACATGAACTTATGATGAGATCATCTTCTACACATGAAGCAAGGATATAAACTAGACTCCTTTAAGGTTATTTAATTATATAACTCTTTGAAAAGCTAGAACGATAATCATATAATAACTACTTATATTTATGCCATGAAAACCCAAGATATAATTAAGTCAAAGTTAAAGATGGTTAGAACTCCCCGTCAAGAATACCAAACCCACAAATCTTTAAAAAGTTAACACGATAAATACATGATAATCACCTCAACTTATTTAATATAAAAGTAGATATGTAAATCAACCAATTTATGATTATCATAACACGAATACATGAATCATAAATTTGCGAACTATCTATAGTTAGGTATACGAAAACTTGGGAAATATTCATAACAAACACAATGATTTTCACAAACATAATATAAGGATGCATGCTTGTTCAATCTTACTAAATAATCATCCCTCATTTATTATATCTAATCAAATACCATAAACCACACGCTAATATATGTAATTCATGAATAGATGTTAAAAAAACAAAATTTTCTAATAATATGTTATTATAACACCCTCAAGATTCATCATTTCATCATTGAAAACATAAGCAGGCTGTATAGGAATGTGTGATAAGAAGAAAACCGGACTCGATGAATTCACTTTTATTCTCATTAAGAATTTCTTGAAAAGGATTTTCGGGGATCGTGAACACCTTACATGCGTTTGATCAAATCAGTGATGGGTGCAACTCTTCCTTTATCACATATGTCCCAAAATCAAGGATTCCTATCTCACTATCAAATTATCATTCGATAAATTTAATAGTTTGTATCTATAAAGTCATTTTCAAAGTGTTATTTAGTAGGCTAAAAGTTATACTAAGCTTTGTTGTTAGAGATGTGCAATTAACGTTTATAGAGGTTCATAATATTTTTTATGGTCTCTTAATAATCAATGAAGCATTAGCTTAGTAAAATGCTATGTTTTTTACAGTTAGATTTTCAAAAAAAAAAAACGTTTGATAACCTTAATTGTATATTCCTTTAGCCAACTTTAGTACGGATAAACTTTCACAAGTTAGGAGATATTGGATTCAAAATTGTTTCTCCTTCGTTAAGATGTTGGTTCTCGTTAACGGGTCACCAACAAAAGAGTTCAAAGTTGAGAAAGTAATTTGACATGAAGATCCTCTATCACCATTTCTCTTCATCATTTCAATGGAGGCTCCCCACTTACATTGAAATATGATCTTTCAAGGGATAAGAATGCTAAATAGTGTTAGTTTAATCATATTTTAACAAGATAATTTTGTGACTAATTTTTTTAATATACATAATTAAACACTACTTTAACGAACTTGGTTATGTTCCCATTCATAATTAATCCTAGATTAGTTACTGTTTATAACCGTTACATTTGAAAAGTGACCTCTTACGTTCAAAACTTATCTATCAAGCCTTTGACCGACAATGATAAAAGCCATTCAGTTTCATTACTCGAAGAGAACCATGAAAGATATTCCTGGAGGTGGGCATAAAAGCCGGGTTCGAACCTGACCCGGACTTGGGTACAGGTAGTACCCGAGTTGGACCCGTTTAAACCCGTAGGATTGGATACGTTTAAACCCGTAGGTATTGGACGGGTATAGAGGGCAAGGTTTTCAAGCATGTGAACCCGACCCGGGTTCATACCTGGTTTCGCCTCAACCCGGTTACAAAGAAACATGGTTGGGCCGAAGCCGGTTTGTACCCGGTTTCGGATACGGCCCACAACCCGAAATGCCCACCTCTAATCTCTAGATATTCCTATAAAGCAAAAATTCAAAGGCCCATGAATATTGATATTATGGGCTTCTTTAAATTAAAGCCACTGTGGCCTGTGGGCTAAGGAGAAATGTATTATTTAGGCACGATAATTGGACTGTCAACCGACCCTTTAAAGCTTTATTATTGTCAATATACAAGTTGTATATCGATTAAACGTGAAAAGCGGTGGATTTTTAGAGGTATTCTCATGTTGTTTGGCAAAAGGCGTTTGGAATCATATCACATGGTGCAACAGCAACATATCGAAATTAAGGTTTCTAAGTCACTAAACACATTAAAACCATTAAATAAGTTGACTTGTATTATATTTGTGGCAATGTTATGGTGATTTTGGAAGTCTTGAAACGAGTTATTCAATAACAAGAATATTGTATCCAACTAAAGTTGTGGTGGAGATTAAAGCATCTACATTCCTACAAACACTTTAAAATTCCAAATCTTAATTGAGTTGGGAATGGAGGTGAAGATGGAATGTTACATAACATAGGCTTACGTTGAAATAAAAGGTTGTCTAAGGTTGTCTTGTTCAATGTCGCTTTACGGAATTTAAAATTATCTATGTCATAACTATTAATTTTAACTTTAGGTTTACTCATTAAGATATTAGAAATTCTTTTTTAATCGTTTCCAAATGTTTTTAAATATACTTATTATGTGTTTAAAACTTATATAATCATTTAGTATTACTAATGTTTCGTACGTGGTGTATACCTATAAGTAAATTAATCCAAATCAAGAAGAAAAAAAAAAGTTGAGCCTCGATTGATGAGGTTGAAAGTTTAGTAGCTTGTTTCCCTCATTATGATAAGCTCTTTATGAACTATGATTTGGTTTCAACTTACAAATCCGTTACTTATATTTGTAAATTTGTAAATTAGCCGGTTTTCGATTCCAAAGGTTTAGTTTCACAAATATGTAAGCTCTTCTTAATCTCCCTTTACGTGTTCAAAATTAAAAAAATTGAAATTTGAGAGAATTTTATGAAATATAATAAACAAACCAAATATATAATATTATAAATATAAATTAACGTTTACAAACGATGAACGTTACATGAGGGTTTATAGTGATTAGTAAATTGTGAGTGGTTTCCACTAGGGTGAATGGGTGGTAGGGGGAAGGATCATTTCTTTTCCAACCCTAATGAAAGAGTTATTTTATTTTTCTAAACCTATTTGAACTCTTTAACATTTTATAAAATAAAAATAAATTACATAACTAACATTTAGAAATGTTAAAATAAAAAATTAATTTTCAATAAAACATTATGAAAATAGCAAAATAAGTATAAAATATAATTCATCTACTCGTTATTTGAAGTTGGAATGCTCATGTTTGTTAGACTTGCAATTTGTTCTATCCAATGCTAAAACAAGTGTCAAAACTACTTACGAGAACAAAAATTTAACTTTAAAACAACTCCTTTTAAATCAAAATGTAAACGGGCATAATATATTTTAGAAAAGAAAATAAAAAATTAGCCTTAAATGAAGTATTAGATTAATAAATAAAAATAAGCAAGGACATATGCTTTGTTGTGATGATGACATTATTAAATATGAATTCACGGGTTTGCATCTATATCGTCCGCTTTACATGCAGGTTCATGAACCCGATATGGATCCTTCCACACTATCGTTTTTAATTGTGACGGTGTATCCACCTTATATGCCAAAATCCGCAACCCCAACCCGCAATGGTCACGTCCACCCTAAAGGATGGTGCTAAAAAGATGTGTTAAACAATGACATTATATATGTCATGTGCACACACCCGTTATCATTTAAGACATTATTTCCAAAAAGAACACTATCTTGGTCGTCTTAACATATTTAGAGAAAAACACTAATCTTAGTATTAAAGGTGTTAGAAACCCTTCTAATAAAATAATATACGCTTCAAAAATCTTCCAACTTTGACAACTTTATTTGATTTCACTTCCCCTCACCCAATTCTTCCTCGAGAATGGGTGTTTGGTTAAAAAGAATGAGATAAAAATGAGAAATTAGTATAATTTTCAAGTAAAACTGTGTTTGAGTAAGTAATTAAAAGTTAACCCAAACAAATGTTTCACCTCAAATTCTTTTGGTTGTGGGATTTCTAAATCCTTCCAAAAAAATTTTTGAGGTGAAACATTCTTTTGGGTTTTACATTTTATTACTCACTCAAACATAATTTATTTGAAAATTATACTAGTTTCTTAATTTCATTCCATTCGATTTTATTTAATTCTTTCCAACCAAACGGTCTTTTGTGAATGATGCCCACCAGGGTGAATATTGGTACTTGTAAAGGATTGGTACAAAAGAAAAAGAACCCTTTACTCCTCTATACTATCCTTTCTAATTTTCTATCATTCTTAGAGAAAAAATTTTAAACACTGAAATTAAATGTGTGATGCACTCATACATTTTCACCAAAAGACATTATATCTAGAGAAGTATATTTATTATTTTAGTCGTCTTAGTATTTAAAGAAGAACACTTATCTTAGAATTAAAGGTGTTAGGAACCCTTCTAATAAAATAATTTGCGCTCCAAAACGATGAGATCTTCCAAATTCGCTACCTTTATTTGATTTGACTTGCACCCGCCAACTCTTCGTTTCGCAACGCAGACTAGGTTCACCTTTGTGCATGTGAAGGGATTTTTTCATCTTTGATTGATGCATTTTTTCAATTGTCACATTTAGTTTCATATTTAAAAAAGTTTTGAATCAATTTTATGAAATATAATAAACAAACCACATGCTAGATCATGAGGTTTGGTATTGAACGGTTAATGACGTCCACCAAGCTGAAAAACGATGGTACCGAATAACCATCTATTTCTCTATACTATCTTTCTTATTGTTCAGAAGAAATGTGAATGTCCATATTATATTTGTGTCATGAACTCATGAATTTTAACTTGAAGACATTTTGTCTGGAGAACACTTATTATGTTAGTCATGATGATATTTAAAATTATACACTTGTCTTAGGGGTGTTTGTTTTTTCAGAAAATCTATTCTTAACCTATTTTGTCTGCGCCGTACAAACCATATGCAGACGTTGAGGTCTGCAGAGTGTTTGAATTTTGGAAAACATTTCATTAGAAAAGGTATGCGAGATCTATATAGTGTAGACTTGACACAACCATTTCTAAAATTTACAAAATATTAAACAACATCACCCACCACCACCCATGTCCACCACCACCGTCCATCACCACCACCGTCTGCCTCCACCCACCGTCGTCCGCCACCACCACCCACCATTTACCGGCACCACCACCGTTAAACACCGTTTTATACTATCACTAGTTGATTTTAACAGTCTGTAGATATTAAAAAACAATCATTCTTTTTGTAAACTGGAGATGTTTGATTTAAATCTTCTCACGCAGATAAACAAACAATATTTTAGTATTAAAGGTGTTAGGAAGTAGGAACCCTTCTGATAAGGTAATTTGCATTCTAAACTGGTAGGATCTTTTAATTTTGACACCTTTATTTGATTTGACTACCCATCAATCCCCCCTTGAGAATAGCACACACTAGGTTCACTTTGTGCCCGTGAAAGGAATTTGTAATCTTTAAATCATGCAACGTTTCTTTTGTCACATGTAGTTTCAAATTATAAACTTGAAATAATATAATGAAATATAACAAACAGAATGAATATGATTATCGGATTTTAGTGATCCTAAATTTCATTTATTGGTCGTTATTAATCCGAACTCAAGAAATATTTACAGACATTTTCAACTTTAATCTTATTTTAGTCTAAAGGTTTCTTACTAACTGAAAGTTAACAACATTAGTATTTTTAAGACGTAGACTACTTATATGGCCAAAACACTAAACAAAATGTTAAAATCAACTATCAGGTCTGTGAATCTAAATATTTTGCATCGTGAAACGTGTTAATCTCCACCCCATGTCTAAACTTTCAGGATATGATGGAGGCTAGGCACTCAAAGAATTGACCTTATAGAGGCTGGGTGGTGATAGAGTTGAAAAATAACTCAAAGTTGACCATACTTAATCAAAAAATTAACATATGTTAACTCTCAGTTAGTAAGGGATCGTTGGAGGAAAAATAAATTAAAATTAGGAGTGTTTGCAAATATTTTCTAAGTTGAGGTTAATTCTGGCTAATATATAAAAGTTAAGATTATTAAAATCCAATAATCCAAATGAATAATATCATAAAAGGTGTGTAGAGACCACGAACTTTAGATTAGGTTTGGCAGTGCATTGTGAATAGTGTCCACAAGGGTATGATCTGATTGTCGAGACTTGGTCAAAACAAGTTATATAACCGATCTTAATTAGCTACCTTTATTGTATTAGAGTAAATAAGATCATTTCCACATGAAATTAATTGAAAATGTTTAACAAACAAGACTCGATTAACTTAAAAACACAAACTTTAAAATTAAGGATTGAAACTTTGGATAAACTCAAGAACACAAATGTAAAATGAAGTGAACTTTGAATCGAATTTACTAAAATAATGAAGAGTAGTAAGTGTAGGAATTTTGTTAGTAGGGGTTGGATATTTTTTACTTTGTTTGTGTATTGTTAAATACTTTTTTTATATTTGTTTAAGTTTGGTTTAGGTCACTTAATAAAAAACACATTAAATTTCGAACATATAAAAATATGTCAATCGTTCCGGAAAACTAGTCATTATCCCTTCAATGGCAAGATAAGGGTGATTAGTGTATGTGGCTCCAACGACAAGATTCATACAAAAAAAATCCCATCTATTGAAAGCTTAGGATGACAAAGACAATCGTACTATTCAGAATTGGATCTTTAAGAGAACTAGTCATTGTCCCTTTAATTACCTCTAAGTTTAAAATTGTAATTGTATTGTTTATTTGTTTATGTTAATTGGTTTTTGGTTAGGATAATGAAGTAAGGATTTTAATTTATAAGATAGTTATTAGATGTTTGGGTAGTTGGATCTATAAGTGTAAATAGAGTAATGATCTTAAATATGTGTGTGTA
>BJCM01068145.1:0-27649 GCA_018326385.1 Flaveria bidentis
GCGTGTGTGCGTGTGTGCGTGTGTGCGTGTGTGCGTGTGTGCGTGTGTGCGTGTGTGCGTGTGTGCGTGTGTGCGTGTGTGCGTGTGTGCGTGTGTGCGTGTGTATATGTATATGTATATATATATAGTTGCGAAGTGCATATTATCTTTGGATATATATAAAATTTTCCTCATTCTTGTGATCAAAAAGAATATATAGTAAAAATAAATAAATGGAACCCCATGACTAACACAAAATGTTCCATCTTTGGATATTGATTCAACCATTTATCTTGACAAAGTAACCCATTGTTTGTTGAAAATTCTTGGACATCATTATTTACACAAAAAAACGCTTTAAGGTGGTTGTTATTGTGATTCGCAATTTCACATAATAGCTAATGTAAACTAGAAACATACACAATCGAAATAGTTTTGTTGTATTGACGTGAAAGATATAATATCCATCAATAAAACAATTTCACCCCACCACTCAGTAGAATAATGTATTTTTAGCTTTGTGTTAAATCGATTTAATTTAAGATACAACAATTAACTAGTAGTATACTTTATTAACACTAGATGGTGATAATCCGATTAAAGTTACTAACTTTTAAATAATTTAAAGCAAATAGAAATCATTTTATGTATCTAAAGTGATTTTCTAGTTACTATTATATATAGAGGCATCTTTATGACCTTTCAAATGGTGAAGAAACCTCTTTGAGTATGCACTTTTCTAAATAGTCACTTTCTGTCAATGGTAACGATGAAATGAAAAGGTCACGTCTCGTTTAACCATCACCTTTTTGTAGGACACGGATTTACCAAAACCCTCTTTTTCCACAAGACCGACCAGACTATAAACATTAGTTTTGTAATTCTGAAAATATTCCCAACATCTACGTATGAATATATATCTATTTGTGTTTTTCCGCACATGTGTCAACGGTGTAGGATTCGAATATAAAAGATATAACGTCATTGCACAAAGTGCAAACGTCCAAATTAATTAAATAAATAGAAGAACTTTAAGCTGCATATGCATATTGGCATTAGCCAGAAAACTAAAAGACAAAACAAAAGAACTAAACACATTCATGTTAGTTGAAAATGACAAACAAAAAGCGAAATCTATAAAGTTTATTATGTCTTTATCTGTTTAATGGCTTAACTTCATGCGAAAAAGGGAAAAGAACAAAACAAGAAGAAAACATAAAAGATGAGTAGATGTTTAACTAAAACATATTACTCTCTTGACATTTGTAATTGAACCATAAACTAAAGCCACTTATATTATTAGTCAATACACCATTGTGTGTGTGTGATTGATTCTATATTATGTCATTGATCATATAAAACACAACTAATGTCATTCCAATTTTGAAGTCAAAGAGATATCTATTTGGATGATTTTCTGATTGGTCTGTACACCTTTCTATAAGTTTTTATGTAATTCTTCATCATCCATGACCATACTATCCACTAATCCTTTTGTCTCTTCTACCTTGATCCTCTCTATTTAAACAGCTTGTTATCATTCTTCAAATTGTGATCTTATTTTTGCACTATAAGCGCAATTACATTTAAGCTCATGGCTAGTGTAACAAGTCTAAATGTTTTTCTCTTGTTTTGCATAGCAGGAAATTTGCTGATGTGTGTTTCGAGTTCAGAACGTGCATTTGTTTTGGATGATTTGTTTGACATGCAACTTAAAGAAGATACGCGAAGTATGCTTAATAAACACAGGTTTGATAAGCCATTGTTGAAGTATTACTGGAGGCGGGCGATGTTAGCAAATGATCCCATGAGAGTGGTTCCTGGAGGTCCAGATGGTCATCATCATTAAGTGAAGTTGTTTACATTATCTCTTTTTAGTTTTCATGTTGTATTCTTCTTTGCTTTGCATATGAGGAGTTAGATAAAGGAAAAAGTTTCTTTCTTTATTTTGTGTGTTAAAGTTGTTTAACTTTTGACCTAATAACATGACTGTTAGCAAGTAATACTTTAACAATGGTTGATCAAACACGTGTTTGTATAGAATACTTCGTGTGTCTTCTTTAAGATGCAAGTCATACAAATCACGCAAAACAAATGCAAGTTCTGAACATGAAACATATATTAACAAACTTCCTGCTATTTACCGCAATAGAAGAACAATTAGACTGGTTACACTAGCCATGAACTTAAATGTAATCGCGTTTGTAGCACCAAAATAAGATAACTATTTGAAGAATTATAACAACTTGTTTAAATAGAGATGATCAAGGATAAGAGACAAAAGGATAAGTGGATAATAAGATCATGGATAATGAAGAATCATATAAAGACTCATTAAAAAATGTAACCAGACCAAACAGATAACTCTTTGACTTAAAAAGTTGTGACACTATTTGTATTGTATATGATTAATGACATAATATAGAATCACACACACACAATGGTGTATTCAGTAATAATATCAGTGGCTTTAGTGCATATATGTCAAAAGAGTAATATGTTCTAGTAAAACATCTACTCATCCTTTATGTTTTCTTCTTGTTTTGTTGTTTTGTTCCTTTTTCCCATGAAGTTACTGCATCAAACAGAAAAGACATAAATAAGCTTTATAGGATTTATGCTTCTACTATCCAATATACAGTAATAATTGATATGAAAATTGAAACAAATAAAAATTATGAACCTGGTGTTTTTTGAAATGTGATATAACCTATAGCCATGTTAGAAGGCATGCGGCATATTTGCCACATATGTACTTTTCCCCGCGAATTACTCATTTATATTCACTTAAATGTGTTAATTTTCTACGTGATCTCTTTTCATGTATCATCTTTCAGCCATGTATATTTAACTCAAGTGCTTCTATTGTAGTCAACTAAAAAGTAAATGCTTACGTGATGATGTCTCGCATATGTATCACCAGGCCCTCTGGTCACGTATTTATCGATAATGACATAAGCGTTTGTTTGTTATGGAAATGCATAGTAACGATGCTTACATCAAGACCAAGTTGCAAGCCTCGTGTAGTGGGTTTGCAAATCATTTTACAATCTCTCTTTTCAATAGATGCCTTTTTAGACAAAATCATGTAGGTATTTACATACATGCATATATACATATAGAGAGATCCTAGTTTCTAGGATATTTGTTATTAAGTAGCTTATATGAAATCAGACATGAAAATTAGTTGACTAATCTCATCAGCATGGACGAACATAGGGCAAAGTTGTGTCGTTACACTAATCTTGGTTATTATGAATGGCCCAAGTTGTTGCTTACTTATTATAAATGGCGATAAACTTGTGTGATAACCCTTAAAAAGAATTAAAGTTATATGCTGTTGGAGATGGGTGTGGTGATAAGATGTCACGATGAAGGTTTTCTTAACCAGTAAACTCATGAAAACCAGCAACACCCTGGTGAGAACAAATCATAGTTTTACAACTTGACTGGATATATAACTTTCAAGATGTTATGACAGCAGATGTAGGAAAATAGTGGTGGTGATCGTGTTGGTAGGATGCAAAGTTAAATAACTTTAGGTGACGGGTGGTAGAGTGTGATCCAACATACAAACTACACCAGCTAATTTTGAACCTAAATCAAGCGCATACAAGCCATGCAAATACATTGGCTAAAAAGGGTTTACATATGCACGTAAGGGTAGTTCTGTATAGTTTTTCAGAAAATCCACAGTTCATTGCCGGCAAACAAGTTTAGCGCGCATGTGCAAAGGTTAACTAAGAAAGAAATAATGATTTTTTTTTGCTAAAAAGTGATCATGGTTCTTAAACCCCTGTTTACCAAACAGGCACTGTTCACTTAAAATGACTAGAATGAAAATAGTTATTGGACAACAATGAGAATGCCTAGAGAATGAAACAATCTAACACTCTTCTAGAATTTGCAAAGGGTGTGTGGGGAACATCTGCTTCCCTTTTTATTGTGCAGGTAGGTTCAAAACTGTGACATTTCTTTTCAGTTCGCGATAATGAGAAGGCGGGTTTGTTTAACTCTGGTTGGCAAACTTGATTCCCTTCTCGATAGATGACTTCAGCTCGGGCAAAAGGGCTTCCAAACCTTGTTTCTCATAGTCGGAAAGTGGGCCCAGGCCTAGGATTTCCTCTACACCATTCTTGCCAAGTCTCACCTGCAATAGAATGAGGTTTTTTAAACCATTTAACACAAAGACCTTGTCATTTATAGACAAAATACAGAACTTCTAACCACTTAATGCAACATACTTAGCATTTCTAACCCGTTAATGCAACAAGTTGCATGCTTTGGTAGGAAATGTAATTATGTTGTAATAAAAGTTGAATAAAAAAATGCTTGCATTACACTTTATTGCTATTGGCCCTTTAGAAAAACACATGTTTAAGTTAAAAGCACTTGATGGTTTGTGATTTTAGTTATTTTTTAGAACATATAGAAAAGTAAAAACAAAAAAGAATCCAAAGAATTAGGCAATACATTATTGTCCAGGATTCTCAATAGTAAGAAAGGGGTGTCTTAACTTTCATAAGTTTAACAATGAACCAATGAAATGGGAATTTTGGTGACAGGTAGAAAGAAATAATGGTATTGAAAGTACCTTAGAGGCGAAGAAAGGAAGTTCGGTTACAGTTGATTGCACAAATGAGCATTCCACAACATCTGGGACCCCATTGAGTCCTTTCAAACATGCATCAGCAAATATTGCTCCTGCATAACTGCATTCAAAAATCAAAAAAAAAATCAACACTTTCTACAAGCTCATGTTGTCGATTTCACATTCCAATATAGAAAGTCTAAGAGAAAGCAAAACAAAATTATATCATTATATCATATATGATATATCAGCTACGATGGAACTATTTGAGCAAAATAATCATATTGTATTCTGCTGCAATCTTCGATAAGATAATAGCCTCACTATAGCGCAAATTGGCATGGAACTCACTCTTGAGATTTGAATAGAATATATAACAAATAGCTTCTGGTTAAATAGGTCCATAAAAACTAATATAACAAAAGGTATCGTTTAACATGAAGAATCAAGCAGCAATGGATGGACATGAAAATCAGTTAGGACTTACGCCATTGACAGTGTAGCAGAACCCTTTCCAGCCTTTGCCTCCACAACTTCCGTACCACCATCTTGTGTTCTTTTTGTTAGAGCGACTATTTCTTCGTCTGATAAGTTATTTGCTTTTGGTGTAGCCTTCATTTGAAAGCATTTTCAGTAACGTAAACCATCATTATTGATAGACACTTTTACGCAACCAAATGTATAGAAATAACCAAAAACATACCTGAGAAAACAATGGTAGAATGGTGATGCCAGCATGGCCACCAACAACAGGCACATTAACATCTGGAGCACATGAATTACCAAATTAAATGATTAATACTATGAAATAAAACAACGCCTGGGTCCTTCAACTAAGGAATGCATTAGGATGTCAGTAACTGTACCTGCAACTGGAACCTTCGCCTTTCCAGCATAGAAAGTTTTGGCCCTCACAACATCAAGGGTAGTCACACCAAACAGTCTTTTCTCGTCATAGGTGCCTGCTTTCTTGAAGACCTCGGAAGCAATGGGTACAGTAGAGTTGACTGGGTTGCTGATCATGTTAACCAGTGCCTAATGAAATATAAAGCAACAACCTTTAGACAATAGCAAGATAACCAAAACTGTTACATGTTTAAAGTTTAAACACAAACAGGATTCATTTTTTCACTTATTCTAACAACTGCACAATCAAGATAAATAGAGTACTCACATGAGGACAATACTTGGCGATAGCCGTGCACAAACCCTTAACAATGCCAGCATTGATGTTGAAAAGATCATCACGAGTCATACCAGGCTTCCTCGGTACACCAGCTGGAATGATGACTACATCAGCCCCTTCCAATGCCTTTCCAAGATTTTCTTCGCCCATGTAACCAACCACCTATGTAATAAAACACCAATTCATTTACAACATCAACAAATCAAACTTAATTTCACATACATATGACTTCAATAATACTGCTTAGGAGTCTTGTCCCCTTTAGTAGAGCAAAAGTAAACCAAACTGTAAATACTAAACTAATTACAATCAGTTCCGGTTCAATTTCACATATTTATACACTTTTACTAGTAAGCTCAGAATAATTAGCACCAATGGTTATAAGTTGTGACATTTTAGGAAATTTTGACATCGTTCAAGCTCGTTTAAAGCACATTTACTTTGTAGAGTCAGCTCCTAGAACGTTTGCACTCGGAAAACCAAAATCAAATCCATAAGCTACTATAAGAGGTCGGATGTTACATAAATAACTATATAAAATAAATTTTAAAGAAGAGAAACCAGAGATCAAAAATTCAAGGCGGAGTAAAAAAGGATGCATCGATCTAATCAGTTCTAAACAGATTCTAAGCTCATTAAGCCACAAGTAAACTCAATTGCAAAAAAAAAAAAAAAAAAAAAAAAAAAAAAAAAAAAAAAGAGTATGAACAAACAAGACAAGTGAATCAAAAGCCCTAGAACGGAGATACGAATAATAACAACATTATCACTCGCAGAAAACTCCTTCAATACAACAAAACAGTACACAATCACCAAAATCAGAAACGAATGGCGGAGAATAAAAGGCGATAGGATCGGATAAGAGATAACCTCAGATCTGGTGTTGATGTGGCTGACGTCAGCAGCGACACCAGGAGTACCGGCGATATCGTACAGCGAGAGACTCGATACGAGAGGATTTAGCTTCATGAGGAGTGACAGCGGTTGTCCGATGCCGCCGGCGGCACCTAAGATGGCGACCTTACGCTCCGGCGCAGATTCCGATGAGTAGCTCCGCCGGAGTGCGGCGGAGGAGGATTTGTGAAGGGATGAACGGATCGATTTCAACATAGAAGTTCTCATTGTTGTTCACTGTTTGCAGGTTTCTAGAGGGTTTAGAACTTTAGATGGAGTATGTGGAAAAAATGAAATGAAGCATTAGTATTGCTTTTTGAGCCTTTTATGAAGGAATAGTAGTTACGAAATTGATAATAATGTATCTGTTCTATTCTTTGATGTTCATTTTTGTACCTAAAGAAAAAAGTTGTACATGTTATTATTAAATTACTGGAATGTCAACTTCTAGAAATTACTAATTTTGCTCCAACTTTTTTTTTTAACATCAAATTATATTATATCACCAAGAATACACCCAGAAGCCATCTAGCAAGTTGCTAGAAGCAAAGCTCATCAACATTAAAGTTCATTCGGTCCCTTTTTGATATTCGCCCAACTACTAATCCGAAGAAATCGAAGTACTTTGATTTCTTCCACAATATGGAGTATGGAGATCTCTTTGTTGTTATAAATTATGTTGTTCCTTGCCTTTCAAATCGCCCAACAAAAAACGAGAGTGATAGATTGGATCATTTTCCTTTTGATATCATCATTTTGTATGTTCCTGTTGTGTTTCAGGATATCTTTCGTAGAGAATGTGAAAATCGATGGGATATGGCACCAGGAGATCATTAATTGCCAAGTTATAGAAGCTAGTAGCATCCAGGAAAAATATGATCAACCATTTCTTCTACTTCGCTACATAATTTACAATACTGAGAATCGACTTGAATGTTTCTCTTGGCCAGAGGGGAAAGTAATTTGTTTTTATTTACCCTCCAACCAAATATATTAATTTTTAAAGGTAGCCATTTGTTCCATTCAAAACCCTCATGCGTCCATGTTATTGGCTTGTGTTTGTAAGTGTTTCTTGATGGATTTAACTAAGAACTGCCCTAAGGGATTAGCTCCCCATACCCATGTATCGGGAGATTATGATAATGAAAATTTGCTAATCAAGTTGACACATGATTGAAGCTGATCAACTTCATCTTGGGAATTAGGATCACGGAGCCAATTCCAATAGTAATCGTTAGCTCCAATTACTTAGGATTTTGTTACATTGATGATCATCTATATCTTTCTCGTTAAATTTTCCGTGTGTCTTGCATGTAAGGGTATTTCAATCAATTCAAGTTAGCAAAGTAACTCTCTATCATATGCCACCTTGCTTGTCCATTACAAGCCATTTGAAGAACTCTCGTTCTAGATATTTCATCTTCATCATCATCATAACTTACCATTGTTGATTGGTTTATTTCACCATCAGAGCACACCATAACCTCACATTTTAGCTTGCGATCTCTACAATAACGATTATGCCTTGGGAACTTAGAGATCTTACTAGTGATTTTTCTAAACCCAACAAGATATACGGTATGATCATTGCATGATTTTCGATATGTTCCTCTGTAGAACTTCTAAGATTATGGTTTTTTATCTTTTACTAGTGTTGTTAAGATTACATTCATTTGTTTTATTTAATTCACTTTTGCTTTTTTTAATTTACAAAATGTTAATTAAATCTATTTGTAACAACCATTAATTTTTCAGGTCACTGTTCAACTAGACACATTTATAATATTCTAGACATTATGTGTTATTAGTACTTAGATAACTAAAAAAATAGGTTATCATGTGATGTGAATTACAATTTTTATTAATTATTCAAGTGTCTACTTCGAAACATAAATGTACATTGATGATACATAACATGCTATTTTCATACAAGTATATTTACTTTTAGATATGTTGAGTACCATTATTTTTACAAAGAAACACTCTTAGAAATCATTCTATTTCATATGCATATGTGTTATTTAAAATCTACTCATGTGTATATATTTACTTTTTATTAACAAAGACATACATAAAATGCACACACATGTAAATACTTGTGAAAGATGTAAACAAAGTGTATAAAATCTAAGTAACTAAATGAGTTTATTTACTTGAGGTTAAAACATGCTCCAGATACACATGCTCAAGAATATTTGCATTTGTTAAATAAGTTTGTTCATTATCACATTAAAATCCCCACAAACACAACTACTTAATTTGAAATTAAGCCTTAACAAAATACGAATAGTATTATTTGGTTGGCATCCCTATTCATGAGTTGGTCATGTCAACTCTGACTTTTTGTCATCAATGCATCTCTTCCAATTTGTATGGTGTGATAAGATACGTATTTGGGTAGTGCGGGAAACTAAGGCTTTGGTTATGACTCATTGTCACTATATCATTGTATGTCGTATGTTCGGAAAAAAAATGTTTACAATATATCTGTGGCCTAAACCCATGAGCTCACCCATCCATTTGGTTTACCATTTTTAACATGTTTTTCACAAAACAATAACTAAGCTGGAGTAAGGACTTTTGTCATGTCTAAAAACCTTTTGTTTTTGTTACTTTATGCTTGTATATATACTGTATTTAGGAATATTATTATATAAGCACTAGGAACCTTTAGTGCTTGAAACTCTATGTAGATAATGATGATTTAAGTGGATAGAAATATTTAGTAATCTCTTATAAATAATGTTATGATGATACCATTTCTCATCACACTTTGTGTTGTCGTTTTAACGGAGTGTAACACTATTCTTGTTTAAGGTTCATATGGAGGTGTTTTTCAAAGAATTTCAAGTAAAAGGTATGCTTATAGTAAGGCTTCCTACATCAACCTTGTGGACATTAAGCAATTTTATGTGTTCGACTTGATTTCATGACGAATGCTATACGTTTGCTTAAACAGGGGTTTCCTCTTTACTTCACTTTCTAATTCCAGACAAAGATTTAGACTTTGGTTTACAAGCTTTATTTAATGATGACAGTGTCTTAAAGCTTAAGCTATAACTGAAAAACACAATCACTCACTTGTACACAGTGTTTTCGCGACCGGATCGGACCGCCAGTCCGACCGGTTCAACCGGAGATCGGTCCGGTGGCCGGTCCGGTTCGCTACGAATCGTTTTTGAGGGGTCGAACCGGCTGGTTCTTCTCAAACCGGTGGTCGGACCCGGAAACCGGACCGGTTTTTGAATTTTATTTATTTATTTGTTTTTAATGGGTAAAAACAGGGTGTTAAACCATAAATTATTGTGTTAGATATATAAATATAGTTAAGTTTTATATATAACTATAAGATATAAATATAAATCATATATAAATTACTTATATTTAACTACATATATAAATATAATTAAAATATAGTTAAATCCAGTCCGACCACCAAACCAGTAAGACGTCCGGTTCGACATCCGATCCGGTTCTGAAATGTTGCTTGTACATTGAACATAGTGAGACTAGCTTAAGACATATGAGACAACATCACATTTATATAAGATTGTGATCAACGAACTTGATTAACATACATAAAAATGTGAACATACACATTTGTGTGTAACAAGTGTAAAATTAAAATATAAAGTATAGACCGTTTTATAAAAAAAATCAATGTTTCAATTTCTTTTTGTTCCCTTTGTTCGCGAAACAATTTAGTTTTCTGTAATGAATCTCGTCCTATATGAAGGATTAAATATTTAAATACAATTAAGATGTGTTTTGCTTAAAAAGCATATGAATCTCGTCCTATAATTTAATGTTCTATGGATCGTTGATTAAAGAAAATCAATTGATGAGATGATAAAATTGTGCCGCATGAGCAACTAATGGGGTTGAACGGACAATTTGGGAAAGATGTTACAATTGTTAACCTTTTCAAGTTTCAACATTTTTTCATGCATAAATAACTTTTTATATGAAATTATCTTTTTAAAAATAATTACGTCATAAAACTGTATATTTTTTTATCTAATATGAGTATAGAGAATTAATATATATATTTTTTAAATGAAATTTGTGTTTATAAAAAAGTATAATAAGTTATGCAAGGTTATAGATATTTTATATTGTGCAGTTATACTATTACACCGTTTGATTATAACCGTGCGGTTATATCCATGTTTGGAATGAGTTTTTGATCACATGTTGGTGATGTGTTGTTATATAATTTATGTATTGTGTGGTTATTTATGCTAGGAAGTTGCTTATAAAATGAATAGAGATACCCTTTGCCATCATGTAAATT
Organism: Flaveria bidentis; assembly: GCA_018326385.1. Taxonomy (NCBI): domain Eukaryota; kingdom Viridiplantae; phylum Streptophyta; class Magnoliopsida; order Asterales; family Asteraceae; genus Flaveria; species Flaveria bidentis. The sequence continues at coordinate 10,945 of BJCM01068145.1, forward strand.
TGTCAGCTTCTTAATGTTTCTTATGTTTTTAGGAAAACTCACTGTATTAGTGAACCGTCTCTGGTCTTTGTATGTGCAATGCCTATTGCAGGCATCAAGGCCATCCCTAAGTGTGTGTCGGGTGTGTGTGACCGATTCGAACCCAAATTTCAAGGGATCCAAAGATTTTATATCGTACAAATACGAATGGTTGAATCCAATTAAAATAACACATATTTTTTGAAACAGAGTCCTACATGTGTCATTAAAAAAATTCAATATCTAGAAAAAAAATGTGAACTTATTACTAATTATATATTTCAGATTTGCTATATTCTACAGGGGGCCACCAACCAAATTAACCCAAAATAAAAATCATATTTTATTTATGTTTGTACCCAACGATATTAACTCGATTGATTGTCGATAACACCAAATCACCTACGTCTCATTAGTTTGTACCTAACAATTTTGTTTATTGTTATAGCAGTCATCATCGTATCACTAATGATTTTTTGTTTATATATATAATTTTATTTTTAAGGGTTTTATATACTTGTCAAATAAGATATTCAAAGTCTGCACCGGCTGCATATCACACATGAACTAGAGTTATCTCAACATGTTTTAAGTCTTAAGATCATTTTATATATTATCCGAATGATCAGTTAACTGCCACGTGGTTTATCAAGTCAATTATGACTAGATTAATTGTTAAATTTACGTTTACAAGTTTTAACTAAAAGTTTAAACGAACGCACTTGAGTGACATGAGTCCTGTTAGAACTTCGATACACAACTCGAGGTCACATTTTGCACGATAGATAATCGACGTACTTCAATATATGGCTCCACCATGGCATAATAACTCAACAAATAGTCTTGTTGACTGAGTTTGAGCTAAAATCTTTGTAATCAACAACAACAAAATCAGAATCAATAATTCGGTTACATGTAACTTGTTACATCAATCGATTATGTTTTGCAAATTTGTCTCTTTTTTTTTCTCTATTTTAGTTTTGTTTGTGTTCTCTTGTTCTTGTGAAAGTTTCAACGATCACACGCAGGTGAACTTCAATTTTCACTAGATTCGATTCAAAGTGTCAAACTCAAAACTCGCTATGTGTTTCAAGTTCATTTTTGGTATTTGGACAACATTACTAAACAAACATCATTAACATATACTGATATACAAACACCAGACACCAGACTTGAAGCCTTACTAATCACCAACCGGTTGTTGCATGAAGTTTGTTATCTGTTGCTTGCAACCCAAGGCAGAATCTCACTTAATATAGACACAAATACAAACATATAACATATTACTACACTCCATTCATACACCTCACCAACCACCTTAAAAATGACAACTTTACCCTCCTCCGACCGCCGGAGTCAATACCTCTTCCCTGCTGCACTTGCTTCACTTCTTTTCATCGGGTCACTGCGAGTTGTTCTTGACAATCTGAAAAACAGGCACTCGGTTTTCAGCCCATCGAGTGGCGGATACCACGTTGTGAGATCACCGATTCATGTATCTAACGATGAAATCATCGATAACGGTTGCGATATCTTTGAAGGGAAATGGGTGTGGGACAATGTGTCTCACCCACTCTACACAGAAGAAAGTTGTCCACTTTTGGTCAAACAAGTCACTTGTCAGAAAAATGGGAGACCTGATTCATCATATCAGAATTGGAAGTGGCAGCCTAATGGATGCAATTTACCAAGGTCAAAGTCAAAGTCAAATTCAAAGTCAAACTGAGTGTTTGTTGATTATTTTTCTTGTTTGATGTTTATAGATCATAACATGGATGGATTTATGGTTTTGGTAGGTTTAATGCTTTGAAATTGTTGGATATTTTGAGGGATAAAAGACTCATGTTCGTAGGCGATTCGGTCCAACGAAGCATGTTTGACTCAATGGTGTGTTTGGTTCAATCTGTGATTCCTGAGGGGAAGAAGTCTCTTCAAAGAGTGCCTCCTAGAAAGATTTTCAGAGCTGAGGTAGTACCTTGTGCAAGTATAGTTGTACAATATGTGATTCTATGCTTTTATGGTCATAGATTTATGTTATATTCTCCTAGAATATTGATATTTTTGTTGTTTTGAATGTTAGGAATACAATGCATCTATTGAGTTCTACTGGGCTCCTTTCCTAGTCGAGTCTATTTCCGATCATGCAACGAACCATACGGTATTGAAACGGCTAGTCAGGCTCGACTCAATATCCAACCATAGCAAACAATGGGAAGGGGTTGATATTTTGGTCTATGAAAGCTATGTCTGGTGGATGTATAAACCCACAATTAATGCCACGTTAGTTCTCCGTCCTTAACATGATATTTCAAAACCTTCAAGGGTTGTGCAATAGTAAGCGCTCGAGTCCTTTAAGTACAGGATTCGAGTGCGAATCCCACTTTTACTGGTTTTATGTCTTTAACCCCCTTTAAAGGCCATCTTTGTATCGCAAGTTGGTGTCCATGAGTTTTCCAAAACAAAGAAGAAAACATGATATTTCAAAATCTACAACTCAAAGATTACAACTTTTCTATTTTTTTGAATTGTAAAACATCAAACTAGCTTCTATTACCATGTTGTCTTTAAAGTTTAACCCCCTTGAAGGCCACGTGTCTAGTGTATGCCACATTTTACCTGACCCATTGGTTCGCTGATTATTGGCGTTGCCTCCTGAGTCTTCTGGTAATGGGTTCTCATGATTACTAAAAGTAATGGAAAACAATGAGTCTTCTAGTAATGGGTTCTCACGATTACTAAAAGTAATGGAAAACAAAGACTGATGTTTTAAAATTTACAACTCAAAGATCAGAACTTTCGATTCTTTCGACTGTAAAACATCAAACATTTTAGGTATGGGAACCTCGAGAACATCCAGGAGTATGATGTAACCAAAGCATACAGGATAGCAATGGAAACATGGGCAAACTGGATAGAAACCAGCATCAATTCACATGATCAGAAAGTGTTTTTCATGACCATGTCTCCAACACACCTATGGTGAGTAATTTACCATATTACCCTTGATCTCACGCCCTGTGTCGTCGATGCTAAAACTAAGATCCAACAACCACAGGAACTGGGAATGGAAGACTGGAGACGGGGGCAACTGTTTCAGCGAGTCACAACCCATACAACAGCCTTATTGGGGAACTGGTTCAAATCTCGATATTATGGGAATCGTTAAGGATGTTTTGGGACGATTGAGTGTTAATGTGAGAGTACTAAACATTACTCAGTTGTCGGAATACAGAAAAGATGGTCACACGTCGGTTTATGGTGAAAGGAAAGGGAAACTATTAACAAAGGAACAAAGATTAGATCCGAAAAATTATGCTGATTGCATTCATTGGTGTTTACCAGGGGTCCCTGACACATGGAATGAGATCTTGTACGCGGTTCTATTGCAAGATTATCGAAAATTTTGATGTTATAGAACACAACAAAGCTGATTGATTTGCAAAAAGTTTTGTATTGTTAAACTGGATTCTTTGAAGAACACAATACCTGCGATGCAGTGTTCAACTACTGCAATGTTTGCCTTTGGTTGTAAATTGTTTATGTTAGTTTCTCATAGCAAAGAACAGTGCTTTTGGATCAACATGCACTAGATAAAGCTTGTTTGTATGGTTTAAAAATGCCGTTTTTTTGCAATTGGTTACATGATCAAAGGAATCAAAGATGATTGATTACATGCATCACTTTGGAAATAGTTTTCCATTGCATTGTAATATGTTCGAAAATCGAAGTATATATTGTTGTTCTTGCATTTTGTTTGAAGATAGTTGGTTACCTTGATACATTGTTGTAACAGGTTTGAGTCCTACTATCCAATGTGTCATAGGCCGATCATCGTAAATGAGCACCAGCGCTTCGAGAATCTAAACCAAATTTCCTGCCAACATAAACTCATCTTCAAGCACATTTGTCTTACCATCATCATTACGTTATATTCAATACACACACCGATGGATTTCATTTCCACAGTCGACAATGTCAAGAAAGATCGACTGATAACCAAGCTAAGCAGGCAGGGGCGGAGCTTGAACAAAACCGTAGGGGCGCGTGCGTGGGCGAAATTAATTTTTTTTAGGGGGCGAACTTGATATTTATATAAAAATTTACACTACCGAAACAAAAGTTTACGCTACCGAACTAAACTTTAACACTACCGACGAAAAAAGAGCCCCCCCGGTCTCCACTAACCTCCGCCACTGAAGCTAAGGGGGCGTTTGTTTGGAAGAAATGGAACTGAATGGAATGGAATTGAAAAAATAATATAATTTTTAAGTAAAATTATGTTTAAATATGTAATAAAATTTAAAACCCAATAGAATATTACACTTCAAATTTCTTTGGTTGTGTCCATTTATCTCTCCTATTAAATAATTACATTAATCACAAATGATATTATTTAATTCTTTTTTAGATTAAATATAGTTTTTTAATAATTTAAGAAATATTTCTTTTTATAAATGTAATTTCTAAGGAAACATTTGTTAAGATAATAATTTTTTCTAAAACATCAAACTTTTTTAAAAATTATGAAATGATTAAAAACTAGTGTTGTAAATAATAAAATTTTTATAAATCAAAATAATTAAAATTCTGAGTTATAATAAGGTTTATTTATAACTGACACTTTTTAAAATTGTTTGTTTTGGAACAAAATGTTTGATTTTTTTTAAAACAAAGAAATTATTTTATTACATATAATTATTACTTATAAGTAATTTTAGTTGTATCCAATATCAAAATATCATTTTATAACTAATAAAATTTTGTTATTACTTATTTAATATTATTTATTCAATATGTGTAATACACAGGGTACTAACCTAGTATTTACAATAAACATATATTTAAGTAGTAGTTTTCATATTTTCCGGTACTAATAAACCATCAAAAACACACAAGGTGATCATATCAAAGAACAACTAATCAAACATCTAAACAAAAGACAGATTTACTCAAACCTATTAATTCACAAATTTCAAATTATAACGAACACAAAAAGCTTTAAGGCATCACTATTTGGATAAAAAAATCAATCACAATATTAGACCACGAACATGAACCTAATTATGAACCCAAGATTTAATCCGTTGAATTAGAACCCTAAAACATGAGCCTTTAAATTCGAATTATATTTGAACCCTAAACTATGAACACCATAATAAAAACCTTAAAATATGAACCCTTAAATATTTTGCAGAGTTTCATAGACTAATGATGCACCACACCGCTATAATCCCTTTTTCTACTAATAAGTCTACAATTCAACTCAAGTCCATCAATATTCTTGATTAGATCAAGCAAAAAAGTAGTAATCTCCTTCAATTCTTGTAAAAACAAACGCAAAACCATAAAAGTCACCTGTAGATATATCAAACCCTTTGAGAGTGGAGATACGATGCTGTTTTCTTTGAGAGTGAGGTCCGTTGATGGATTATTAATGAGATTTGTTGAAGCTTGTGCGATAGTGCGAGTGTGATTAATGATGATGCTTCTTTTGATCTTTGAGGGAGAGTTAAAGGGACTAATGTGTAAGGGTTTGAAAATAGAGGGGATGAGTTGGATATTTTGGGTTTTATGCGATCAATTTTATCCTTTTTAGGTTTTCCCCTTCAGGTTTGAAAATCAACTTAACCACTCCATAAGTTGAAAACTTATAATTTAAAATCATAACACAACTAATTATAACATGCTTATAGCTGTTTAAACTAGTTTTAAGGATTTTAGAGGATGGTGGCCTTATACTTAATCTGGCCATCAGCTTCATGCTAACCTTCGTTGTATGATCATACATAATTATAAGCATACAAACCTAGATGTTATGGCATGTGTTCGTTTAATTTTATTAGTGATGTCAACTTTTCTCCACTATATATTCTTTTAAGATATTGATTGGTTGATCATTATAACCTACGGTGACTTGAGTTACTTAGGGTTGTCATCACTTGGATCAAAAATGCATTTGTACTATTGTATCTCCCTGAGAAATTTTATTCACTAAATATTTGTTATTCTTCCTTTCATATTGGCATGTCGTTTCGAAATGAAATTTTATCTCTCGTATCATGTGATTTTGGATCACGTGGTTCCCATAACCTGTCTTGGTTCTTCCATAATGTTCTTAACAAGCTTCTACATTGTTTCGAACTATATGATTTTAACCTCGAATAATTCTTTTGTAGATCATGTGGTTTCGCTACACACGATTCTCATGGCATATGTAGATTATTCTCATGTCTTTTTATGCACGCTCATGTACATTTGGAGTTTCGATATGGGTTTGATTATCGACTTTAAGTCCATAATCCCGATATATAACTAAATAAGCTAATAAAAACTTCATGAAAAAAACTAACTAGCGAGCATATTAACAACTCTTACATGTATTTTTATATAAATAATAATAAGAAACACCATGACACATAAATTGAAAAATCCAATCCACAACCAATGATCTTGTTGAATGTTGAGTTTAAAATATTATTCATTGAAATCCCCTAAGTTTATCTCACTGATTTAACTCATCTTGAGTGATTATGTTACAAGTCGAGGGGTAATAAAAGTATAAAGTACAGAGCTTTGAGGAAGAAGTGTCATAAGAACAACTTGTTTAAACTTTAAACCAACGTCTGATTTGGGTCGGGTCATCGACCCGAGGGTTTCAGAAGTGCAGCTACAAGTAGAAAAACACTGTTTTTTGTTTTTATCTCTATCCAGTCATTTCACCAACGAATGGTTCTTCATAAATTCTACCGATTGATTCTCATATATTCATCGAGTTAATGAAATCGTGTTATCAATTGGGTTTGAATCTTGAACCCTAATTTCTTCCCATCAAAATCTTTCATTTCAATGTGTGCCCATCATCTGTTCGACCTTTTGTCTCAAAGATGCTGTCCTCTTCTTTGTAAGTTCATTTTCTTTATCAATTACTTTTTTGCAGAACATGGGTCTGCTGGTTGTCTATGTGTGCTCTTTTAAGTTATCTGTCAATTGTATGCTACTACTATGTTTATAGCTTTGTTGATTGTTACTTGATTTTGGGTCAAATTGTCTGCAAGTATGACAATGTGACCTGAGTACCCACTTGGTTTTTATGATTATAGTTTACTTTGTGTGTGTTTCTAACACTATAAGTGGTGTTATAATATGCAGCACATTAGCAGACTATATCCCAATCAATCACTTTAAGAAACTAGGATGACTAATATAGTGATATTCAAGCTTTTGGGGATTGGATAGTGTAGAAATAGAATGGGTTCTTCACATATTTCCCAAGAAGTCATATTTCTAGCAAATCCTTTTTAGGGTATCTAGAATCACCTCCTTTTTAGGGTATCTATTGGTCTTCAGTACAAATAGATTTAAGGTGTTCATTAAAGAAGGTTATTCTATGGCTCATGATTGCATCTCTCTCTTCAGGAATTTATCTGTTACTTGCACAAACAAGAATCTGGTCCCAAACACAAGCCTGCCAAAATCTTTTTATCATTTCGTGGGATATGATCGACTTTGCCTGAAAGCAGCACACTTGGTTTCCCATGTGTCTCCTGGATTGGTATATGTTAGACCATTGAGGCGGCTTCAATTACAAAGAGCATTTGACAGGGACCTTTCTTCAGAGGAGGCATCAAAGTTCTCTGAATTGCGAGATCAAATTAATTCTGATTACCTTGGGAGGGAACCTTCTGATAAAGGGATCCGTTTAAATAACTTTATCATTGAGAAAAGATCAGACAAGGATAAGAATGAAATAGAAAGAAGGCGAAATATTGGATTAGCAAATAAAGGGAGAGTTCCATGGAACAAAGGCAAGAAACATACTCAAGGTACATACTCTTTCAAATATGGTGTGTTTTCTTTACCCTCGTTTTCTGGTTCGGGCAGAGGGGTCAATGTGTAAATATGATTTTGTTTGGGTTTGAATTAATTTAAGGTGTTGTATTACAGAGACTCGTGAGTTGATCAGTCAGAGAACTAAAGAAGCTTTAAAAGACCCCAAGGTGTGAACTCATGTAAGGGGCTGTCGGTGTAATGGTTTCTTTTGATTGGAACATGTTCTATCTCATGTCATAGATAAATTACCTGTTTGAACCCATCTAAATTCATTGGTTCACTGTGCATGCACTTTTGCATTACTCTTTTTTATTCTAATGTGCTTTATGAATTTTATTGTATACGTTGCACATATTCCATGTGTGACTGCGTAAACACACGTCATTGATTATGTTTCTTCCATTAATGTGCTTTTTTCAGGTAAGAAAGAAAATGTCTGAATGTCCTCGCACTCTTAGGTATGTTTTTTCATTCACATTTTTTAGGTTTGCAAACACGCACACTCTAATAAATGAAGTGCTATATTATTAGTTATTATTGATGATTTGATGGATTGCTTTTCGGAGTTTTCGGCAATTATGGTATAAATTTCTAAAGGCTAATTTGTGGAAGAATGATATTTTGTCTAATAACCCTACGACATTTGATTCCTTATTGAGGTTTACTTGTTTTCCTTCAGTTTCCTTTTCTGGATATTGTTGAAACAGCGTAGTTTCTAACCTGACCCATGTGAATATACAAATAATTACCTGTTTTGACCTGTTCCGGTTTGACTCTTTACCCAACCTGCATTTTGGTCACGTCTACAAATAACTATGATTTAGTCTTCCTATGATGTATTTATATTACATATATACATATATTTTTGTGCAGCGAGCAAACTAAGGCAAAAATACGTGCAACAATTACACAACAATGGAAAGAGCGGTTGAAGTGGAAGAGGTCAAGTGAAAGATTTATATCAAAATGGGCTGAAGGCATTGCAAAAGCTGCCAAGAAAGGCGGATATGGTCAGCAAGAACTAGATTGGGACAGCTATGACAAGATTGAAAAGGAGATTGCTCTTCAACGAATTCAACGGTCAGAGAGACGAGCAAAAGCAAAAGAAATGGCACAAATACGAGCAGAGAGACGAGCAAAAGCAAAAGCTGAGAAAGTGAAGTTCACCTTGAAGAAACGGGTGGCAAAGGTAAAAGGGTTGGCAAAGAAGAAATCCAAAGAAGAAAAACAGGAGTTGGCTGCAGCTGAAGATCTGAAACTTCGAGAGAGATTAACAAAGGTAAACATATGTAAGAAATTCATAGGTTAATTTAACATCATCTTACTGACAAAACTAAAAACTTCAATAAAAACACACTTTTATTACTATTGGCATAGGCCTCAAGCTTTGGGCTATTACTTCGTCATTGAATTTGTTAAACCTGTATACATGGCTAAATGGGTTGGTCGGGTAATGGGTCAGAATGGGTCTAGGTAAATAAGGATTAACTTATAGGGCCAATCAAAATGGGCTGGGTTTGACTCTCAATTCACAAACATCTTTGGTTTATTATATAGGACTATAAATAATCAGTATATTAAGTGGCATTAGAATGATGACCCAGTTTTTTAAATATAACAATTTAGGAGGTTATAAACCTTGATTGTGCCATGGGTTACTCTCTCAGTATCATTTATTTGGTGGGTTTCAGATTCACAGGAAAAAATCGATAAACGATCAACTTAGGAGTCGAGATCAAAGAGCTTGGGAAAGACTTGACCTTGACTTTTGGAAACGAGATGCAACGAAAGAAAACATTTCTCTTGCAGATCAAATCCGTGATGTTAAGAACAAGAAAGCAGAGATGTTCATCAGAGCAGCTCTGACAACTACACCCCCTAATAATCCATTATCCGAAACGGGGTATTAACTCTTTCTTTAGTCATTGTTTATATTTGTTCAATTTAGCCCCTTATCTTCAAACCATATATGTATGTTATCGTTTAGTTTTTTTGTTTTATTTTTTGTGGCAATACAAGATATTCTTTGTATGCACCACTCTTTGTAGTCAGTAAACGTGACAACAGTTTTTGTTTTCATCATTTTTAAATCCAAAATAGCAACTTCCTTTATAATGTTTGTTGACGTGGGCCCAAAAGCTGGTCCGGATCAGCTGAAGAGACTTGGAGTGGATGACAAACGATGTGTAATCTGTACTTAGGAAAGACACCGTTAACCTTGTCACGGGAGGATGGTTATCTTGTGACCAAGATCAGGCGCGAGGATAGGTATCTGTTTGGTAGAGAGCTAATGAGGAGTTAATGTAGCAGACCTGGTTGTTGGGATGTACTTAATAGTGATGTAAATTGTAGTAGTTCCTAACATAGTTTGAGACGTTCGGGCATTTCTTGATGCCTATACTTAACTAAGAATGAAACCTAATCTAAGGTGTAATAAGAGTAGCCTAATACGGATGTTGCTCATAATAGGAGATGCTTAAAATTTGAAGAGTAAAGTAAACAATTAATTAATTACATTGTCCGTTTGGTTGAAAATTTACAGTAATTAACATGATCTGAACTATATCTAAAATGATAATATTGGTCTTCTATATCTCATAATACATTTATAGTTCTTAAAAACAATTGCTGGTAAAAGAGGACGACGGAGCAATGTTCCTAGTTGGGCGTAATAGTACACAATTGGTTACCAGAAGTCGAGCGAGAGAAACTGAACAAAAGGAAACTAAAATAGACAAAAAGATTTCCAAAAGAAGGAATGACACTAAACCCACTGTTAGGGATAGGTTTATCAACTTCTTCTATTTACTGTGCCGAATAACTTGAAATCGACAAAGATAAGTCTAACAAAGAAACTACAAGGGGTGGGTTTATGGGCTTTTAAGCGTTGTAATACTCTCCACTGCTGGATGGCAAAAAGTACTACAACACATTCTAGTAGATTTCTTAAATGAAAGCACTTCTTAAGACTACCAAGTGCCGCATAAATAAAGCTATCAAGTATGCTTCACACTCTTTAGTGTTTGAAGTAGAGCTATAAACAAATCAAACTTAACCGAATTAAGCCTTGTTCTTGTTTTTTCATTAAGAAACTGAACTTGTAAATGACCATATAATGTTTAAAGATAAGCATTTGACTTAATGATCATATAAATGAATATAAACAAACATATTATTCAATGTTCACGAATATACATAAATATAAAGTATATATGTTAGGCTGCTTAAAAAAATAAAAATGACAAAACATATTAAAATATATAGATTAATTAAAAAAATAAAAGTTATAAAATATATTTAATGAATTAACATGGATAAATAAAACAAACGAACATGAACAAATGTAAACGAACATAAAAGAACACTTTACCAGACATTCATGAATAGAAAAGAACAAACACGACATTCTGTTCATGTTCTTTCATTTATTAAACGGACAAACGTAAATTAACTGTTCGCTAAACGTTTGGTACGTTTACGACCCTAGTTGGAAGCTCTCTTCATCTTTTATATGAAAAGTATCGCAGTATCCACTTGTACTGTACAACCATTAACCCATCACCACTTTTGTTGGAGACAAGTAGTGATTTGTTCTCACTAATGACTTTGGTAACCACAAGTCAGCTGAAAGTGATAATCAAACTAACTTCATCACTAACACAGATCTCCACACCAACATCATAAACCCTAGATCAACCATCAACAATCACCCAATGCCGATGCCCAAAAGGTTCTTTCAAGCTCGATCTCAATCCAACTTAGCTCAGAGATCGATCGCACTAACACTCTGTTTCGTGATCGCCGTCTTCGGTTTGATACTCTTCGGAATCGCCGTTTCACGAGGGCGAATCGGCGGCGATAACAGATGTAAGTACAGTAAACCGCTATCGGTGTCTGTTGTTTGGGATAAAAGCGGTGGTTCTGGTGAAAGAGGTTTGGTGGCGGATGGAGATCGGAAGAGGCATAAGGTGATGGGGTTTGTTGGAATTCAGACTGGTTTTGCGTCCGTTGGGAGAAGGAGATCGTTGCGGAAGACTTGGTTTCCTTCTGATCACCAAGGTCTTCAGAGGTTCGTTGTTGTAATTTTGTTTTGTGCTTGTAGATTTAGTGTGAAATTAAACTTTTTGATATTTTTGAATGATTGATGAATCTGTAAGTGCATATAATCGATTCGTTTGGTGCCTGTATCGAAAGATAAGATCGGATCAGGAGTGATTGTTAAATAAGTGATTTCTTGCAAGGGCTGTGAATTAGTTAAGCTTTTAGCTAGGGATTCGTGTTCGTGTAAAACCGAGCAATCACATGAGACTGAAACATACAGTTAACCATTTTCTAGCTTATAAGTACTTTAATCGAATTATATATTAATGGTATGGTATATATTGTTGGGGTAAGCTCAAATCGAGCTTTGCTTTATCATATTTAATCTGATTGATACTTTATAGCTTTTAAGACGTCCAATTAAGCTTGCTTTATTTGAGTATACTTCTAATGGACTTTTTTTTAGCTATTGAGCCCATCAAATTTGTGCTTGGCTCAGCTTCTTTGCAGCCCTATTTATAATGTTAATTGTGTGCAGATTGGAAGAGGCAACAGGCTTAGCCTTTAGGTTTATCATTGGCAAAACTAGTGATGCATCAAAGATGGCTGCACTTAGGAAGGAGGTGGAGGAATACGATGACTTCTTGATGTTGGATATCGTTGAGGAGTATAGTAAGCTTCCATACAAAACGTTAGTGCCAATGGCTGAAGTAAATTATGAAACTGTGGTCACTTACTGATCGTCATGCTACTTTGTGTGTCTATTTTAGGTTAGCCTTCTTCAAAGCTGCGTATGCACTTTATGATTCTGAGTTTTATGTTAAAGCTGATGATGATATATATCTACGACCAGGTGACTGTTCTTACAAAGCTGATTGTTCTTTGGGTGCTCTGATTTTTTAGCATTTAGTTCATGGTTTTTCATTGCAATCTAACCAACATTCTTAAAAGTGTCAAGTATGACAACTATCACTAGATCCCTTAAATCCAAATCAATATCAGTTTAATTTTGCCTCCTAAAGGAAGGTTAAAAAATGTAAACCACCATTATTTGCAAGAATAAGTGAAGATGCAAATGCACATACACATGGAAAAAAGAACATATTTGGTGTTTTTGGCCAAAACTGCTCTTCATATGAAACATAAAGTTCTCACTTTATTGTGACAATGGATGGTTTGTTGCAACTGGAAAAGTAGAATGTTTATAAAAGCTGATCACTTATTTACTGGGTATGGTTTGTTGTTGTTGTATGAGTTTGTATCTTGATTATTTTAAAACTTGATTTCACTTTGCAATTGTACAAATTTTGTTGTTCTGTTGGATTCTAGATCGTCTCTCCCTGCTCCTGGCTAAAGAACGTTCTCACTCACAGACTTATCTTGGATGCATGAAGAAAGGTCCTGTGTTCACTGACCCAAAACTCAAATGGTTAGTCTTCCAAAGTTTCACATGTGCATGTAGATAATGTATGGATGTGATATGTATGTGAGTATGTCCTGGTACTCCTTATGGCTGTTATAGGAGTCGTGGGACCCATATGCTGATCTTTATAATATAGGCAAAGTTATTGGCAATTATTTTATATATTCTAAATTAGGATTTCAATAAAGATCCCTTTAGTTTTCAGTGTCATGGTTTTGGATATATTTTCTAGAACAAACAGTATACTACAAGCTGATACTTAGAGATTACACATATGTTGCCTCACCGGGAGAATGATGATAATTTACCATTCTGAGATAGTTGAGGGTTTTAATCTTTGGATTTTAATTTGAGCCTGTGCAAATGCGCAGTGATGATACTGATTAACCATACTGATATATGCAGGTATGAACCTCTAGGCTTTATGCTTGGGAAAGAGTACTTTCTCCATGCCTATGGTCCAATATATGCTCTTTCTGCAGACGTTGTTGCAAGCTTGGTTGCTCTAAGAAACGACAGGTAACGTATTTTCCCATCTTAGAAACCTATTGCAACTGTTTTAGCCCATCATTATTCAATCGTAAAGATCTGATACAATTTTGCTCATATACCAAAACAGATCTTTATTGTATGGATGTTTAGATTAATGGTTACTAATTTCATCAAGTTCATGATATTGTATCTCCCAGTTTCCGTATGTTCAGCAATGAGGATGTTACCATAGGCGCATGGATGCTTGCAATGAATGTCAAGCATGAGGACAATCGACAACTTTGTCAACCTGAATGTACTGCTACATCCATTGCTGTGTGGGATATCCCCAAGTGTTCCGGTTAGTATTTTTCCCTCTAGAACGAACTCACTGTGAAGTATAACCAAGTATTTATCTAAATGAAATATTTGATGTTGCAGGGCTCTGTAACCCCGAAAAGAAGATGTTGGAACTTCATCAAAGAGAAAGCTGTGCTAACAGTCCAACCTTGCCATCTGATGACGACGAGTAACAGGTGCAGTTAACTTAGTCTTCTGAAGTATACCCTTTCACTCGAATTCTACAACAAATCCTTTAGATAAATTTTGTGTGTTTGTATCTCTCTCATTCTTTCATTATATACCAACCTGATCAACAAAGTTTTGAAATGACAGACTGTAATGTAAAATCTTGTTCTAGAGGTTAGAATATCTTGATAAATATACTAACCCGCTACTTCACGCGGTTCATTGTATATCTTGATGGTCTCCCCATTTAGGATGCTTGAATTAAAAACCCATACTGTGGTCACAGACATGTGTAACCTGAGTTATACTAGAACAATTCCCAACAAAAAATTTCATCTTGAGATTACTTCCAGGAGATCTAGCCTCTGATGGGAACAGTCTTTTTAGACCAATAGACAGCACAAACTCAACATCACCCGTCCTCCCTATAGCATGTCGATGGAGATGCGAATATAGGGGGTGTAACTTCTTGACATGACAAGAAAATATAACACGAACCTAACATGAAATTTACAGGTTTGAGTGTAGTCTAAATGGGTTGGGTCAGTTTTTGGTTTAACTTGCGAACACATTTAGATAGCTGGGTGTCCGTTAACCTGGTGGAGGGCTCTCAGGTTGATCAGGTTCATTTTTATAAATTAAAAAGTGGTTATGTCATTGTCACACCTTATATTTGTTTGTATTTCATGCCAAGATTTAATAGTAAAAAAATAGTAATTGGCATGATGCTTTATGGTTTTAAATTAAGTTGTTTTAATACACATTTGTATATTTGTTTGTAAATTTATATTTTGAGTTTTTATATGCAAGAGTAAAAGTAAAAAAGTTTAATTTCAAACGTATTATGTATGTGTCAACCTGTGAATACGTGTGTTATGTTTGGGTTTATGTGTTTGATATGACTTTTGTGTTTGAGAGTTTAATATACTCCCTAGATGTGACTTTTGTGCATTATGCAAGAACATATGCAAGGAATGTCCTTGCTGCCGGGTCCATGCTGTATTTCCAAGAAACAATGGCGTTCTAATAGAATCGAATGGCTAATTTGTGAATTCAATAGTGTCACATCGCGTGCCTAATATCACGTGATAAAATCTGCCTCTTAAATAGAAAGATGAAATTAGCTTGTTTCAAAAACAATCATGAACTAGCTTTAGATAGATTATTTGGTTATAAAGCAAAATTGAAGTGAAATGTCAATAAAAACTCTCTAATATACTTCATATTTGTAATTTGTAAGATTGAATATATAAAACAAAGAAAATATGAATAAAAACTCTCTCTATCCATTATCCACCACTCTAATAAAGCCTATAAGTCTATCCATGTATTCATCATTTAATAATATTATCATTCCAGTTTCTTACATGATATTAGAAGCATGACTTAGATACATTCTTATGTTGGTATAGACCCTGGACACGATATCGAGCCATCGTCACCACCATGTACCCTGTCTCTACTGCTTTTACATTTTTTTTAAGTTTCTTGTTATATTTTCATTTCTTCGTTCTTATCATGTTAGCTGAAGTTCTCGATTCCAACACCTGTACTTCCTACGAAATCATTTTTCGGTCAAGTTTTGCACCTCACGGCCACTACAATCTTGACTGGTAACTTCCAATTTGGGTATTTGTGGGGTACCGCCATAAATACAATACACGTATTTTCAAAGATACATTAAATAGTAAAACAAATCATGGTAGGATAAAAAGGTAAAAGCATGCTACCCCAAAGGCTAAGCCGCGACTCACATAGTCACATGGGTTACTTTAAGCTGTGACTCAAGCCAAACCAATCAAAACCCGATAACAAATGTCCAACCACGGCTCATTAAGGCACTCCCCCAGTCGCGACTCATGCAAGTATTCCTTCTGTCAATTAAGAGTATTTTTTTCTATCATGTAACTAAAACTCATACATGTGGAATAAAATAAGTTGATCACAAATAGGAGAAGGGTGACCCTTCAGTTGTGACTGGCATGAAGAGACATCCCAGGGGCTTAGCTCAATATGGGAAGAAGAATAAACAAGGTCTATATATATATATTCTATATTCACCAAACAAGTAAACACACGCACACTCCAATTTGACTCCCTGAAACTTGTGATTGGTAGTAAAACACCGATTCAATCATGTAAAACATCGAATAAAAATAAAATAAATAGAGAAAAGCCGACTATTGGAATAGAACCGATGACCATCGCATTACAAATGCGATGCTCTAACCTCTGAGCTAAGCAGGCTCACATAACATAAATTCGACATGCATAGGAATTCAATAAACTCTTAGAATCTTTGCTATTAACTATTTGAATTCTTGTCTATTCATATTATTCATAATGAATATGAATATATTAAAGAATAGAATATATAATTTCAAATAACTGTTA
>BJCM01068148.1:0-20276 GCA_018326385.1 Flaveria bidentis
GTTGTTTCAGTGGTGGATGGTGATGGTTGTTGAAGTTAACTTATAAGAGGAGGGCCTGATTAGTTCCATATTAGATCTAACAACACCTGGTTCTATTTTGAAACCCCCAAATTATACAACTAAACCATTTTTGAAACTTGTGTTTGGTTTCTAAAATCGATGATAGAAAGGGGATGAACGATGGTGGTGACTGATGGTGTTGTTGAGCTCAGTTTCATCACTAAATGACTTATAGATCCAACACAACACAACACACGCCTCAAGTCTCAATTCTCTAAGCATTTCCTCTATTTCTTTCTCTGTTTCCTCTTTATGAGATCGTTATAAGTTGCGCAACACGTACACATCTAACGACATGGGACAATCAAAGAGAGAGTACTGTTCTTATTATTTTCAATAAAAGAGAAAGCTAAGTGTGTTATTTTGTCAGCTTTTTTTGTTAAGATAGAATAAAATGACAAATATACATTTATACAATTCAGTATACTATATTTTTATTAGAGGTGTCATTAATTAAATTTCTATAAAATTAATGATTATTTGGTTCGGTGGTCAAGGAAGATGTGGAGATTTTGTCTCTTTTTAAAATTAAATCTTGGAATTGACGAGTTTTACTAGCTTGATGATATTAACAACTAACAACATACTAATCTAACATTTTTTTGTTCATCTCTATGATTTTGGTTGGGGGTGTTCATATGGTAATTTTAATGAAAACTTTAGATACAAATGATAAATTTTAACTTTTTGAATTCAAATAATAACTTTTATAAAACACATAAGGATAAAAAACACTTAGATATTAAAAACAGAGTTTTTTACCAAAAGGATTAGATGTAAATTTTATTTATCAAAATGATGTAGATAAAAAAATATTTACTAAAATAGTGTGTTTTCAAACTTTATTATTTCTCACTTCTTTTCTCATTAAATACTTTACATAATTTATTTTAAATGGATTTAGATTCTTTCAAAGATGATTTCATTAAATTTTTAGAAAGTCTTTTAAATAGTTTATTTTAGAAATATTTTTTATTTCTTTTAAAATGTTATATAATGATGATGTTTTATAATGTTTAACCATTGTATTCATTTAAGTTGCTTGACTGTTTTTTTAACCTGACGTGTTATAGATTATTGCACGACCAAAACATGAAATTTCGTTTTTATCATCTTGCTAAGTCTTTGAAGTAAAAAAACTACTTTTTTATAAAAAGTTTAATACTAATATAAAAAACAAAATAAAATTGTGTTTCTTGGAATGAAGACTCGTTTCAAGTTGAATATCTTTTTTTAATATTTTATTGAATATCTAAAATGGTTGGTTAAACATAAATTAAAAAGGTGGGGTGGAAAACTTTTAGTCTTTAACGTAAACAGAATCCTAAATTATATTATCTTATATAAAGACATATAAATATTGAGGGGTCGTATATTTAAATCTCAAGTAAAATGCTTAGAGTTGTGCAAGATGATTTTCTCAGCAATAAGTTTTCTTCTAAAGGGTTGAAGGTGTGTTTTAGCAAGAAAACGAATAGATAAGCCCAATTAAAATAACACTCGTTATTCGAAGCAGGGTCGCACGTACACCGCTCAAAAAAACGATACAATTTATATGAATTATCAGGTACAAAAATTTAAGCATATAAAATTTGTTTTTTGGCATCTTTTTACCCATGTATATTCGATTAAACCATTTCTTTTGAAAATATTTCACAGAAATAAATAACGTTTCTACTTTAACACGTGGTTAAACAATATAAAAAATGATTAAAATAAATTTTATGATAACATTTCGAAAGAAATTGAAATATATTTCTGGAACATGGTCTATTTAAAAAAAATCGTAAAATTTTAACAAAAACATTTTAAAAGTCTTTTGTAAAGTATATGATGAGAATAGGGGTGAGAAACAAAAAAAAATAAAAACACACTATATTAGTAAATATTTTCTAAATTACACCAAATTGATAAATAAGTTTTCCACTTGCACTCTTTTGGAAAAAAAACTCTTAAAAACGTTACTTGTCTTTGTACTCTCGTATGTAAGTAACACTCTAAATCTAACATTTTTACTCGAGATATCGCCAACCACCTTCTTTTTACGTCTTTATAAATAAAGGCTGGAGGCGGTCTAAAGACATTAAATTGTAAAATGTCAAAGAGCTTTAACGAACAAAGAATGTGAGTTTCATTGGATTTAACGTCCATAATCCCCTGGCAAGTAATATGTTTAAATATTGTGTTATTATATTATATGTATATATAATATGTTAATTTAGAAATTAAATTAACAATTACTTTTCGTCTGTTACTGTTTTTTTGTTTATTGTTTGGAAAATTATGTTAGGTTTGATACAATACTTTTTTTTCTCGTTATAAATCCAAGTTACTTATATTTCAATGTAAATTTGGTTTGAAAACGAGTCTGATGGTAATATAACGGCGTTGCACATGTTTTTTTAAATATGTTTTTAGATTGTTCTACATTTCGACTTAAATTTGTTTGACAAAAAGTCGGGTAAAATATAGCATGTTTTCATTCAACAATAAAAATTTGAGTTCCTTTACATTTCGACGTAAATTTAATTAGTTTTGAAATGAATCGGGTCGATTGCATTCTATACTTTATCATGTTGTTTACGATACCGCCACAATATGTGACAGGTAAAAAACCTAGTTTGTGTTAAACCAATAACCAACACCACCGGCAAAGGTTCTGGCCACCACCACAACTGCTATCCTGCAACACCTGAACATCATCCATCACTCGTTTCCACCAATCCCCTTACGAGCATCTCCACCTTCCTCTCTTTGTATTATTCAACTACAACACTAAAACGCCTCCAATACAACTTCGTTGTCCTCCCCAAAATCGATTAGAGGTATCCCCAAATTTGTTTCTATGAAACCTAATAATAATTAGATGCCGAGAAATTTTATTTGTGGTGGCTCTTCCTGTGGCAAGACCCCCACAATCCAACAATCAGTCACTAGCAGGTGACTGATTGTGTTTGAGACAATGAACATGGGTCAAAAGGAGGTCTGATTGGGATTAGGGACCGATGACATATGAGACTTTTGATGGTGAAGAAGTCACAACGATAGTGGCCTGTTAATGAGTTAGGGTTGTTGATGAGGATATGACAGAGAGGCGATGACAAAGGTAGCGGTTAAGTTTAAAATGTTTTTATGTTTTTTAAGTAATTACATATATGGGACTTTATTTTATCAAAGAGTAAAATTAGTCCCAAACTTGCTAAATAGTTAACACCCAAACTTGCTAATAGTTAATACCCAATCTTGTAATTGACGTTAAATCACATGAACAATTTTGTAATAACCCAAGCACCGTACTAGATATTGTATGTTTCGGCAGTCACACGCCTTCAGGCGCCTTTACCCTCACGATTTTAATACGCATGACGCATCTGGCAGGAAAAATATCTAACCTCCCATAAGGAACCGTCCGTTTCTCTTCTCAATCAATATAGGATACTAGGATGTATTATCCTTCTTCACTAAGAGCCCAACGTCATAGCCCAAGGCTCTGATACTATTTGTAATAATATAAGCATAGGACAAGATATAGTCTGCTTTGGCATCCGACACACCCTTAGGCGCCAACCTACTAAGGTTTTAAAACATGTCGAATAGGAAATGTATCCAACCACATTTGAGGAAGCTTTCGTTTTTTGTAATAGCCCAAGCATAATATTTAATATTTTGCGTCCCCCGATGGTTTTGAAACGTGTCTAATACAAAAGGTATCCAACCCTACCCTAACTCTAATACCATTCGGAACAACCCAAACACCATACTAGATACAGTCTGCTTTGACAACTGGCACACCCTCGAGCGCTCGCCTCTCAAGAATTTAAAATGTGTTTGATAGAGAAGATATCAACCCCTTATAAGAAATATCATTTCACTTCCCAACCGATATAAGACGTAACAAAATAATGTAAAATTATTATCGTAAAAACCAAAAGCCACTCACATAATAATCATAAATTCTACTTGATTTGTCATAGGAGCACCACCACCTCTTTCAAATAGTGTTGTTTAAAATAATTATCACTCTTGTTTCTCTTAAAGCTCATTTGAAATTAACTCGACTCAATTTGTAAACAAAATGAATCTAACCAAAAGTAAGCTTTACTCGTGACTCGCTCGCTAGTTTTCATTGTAAAATTATCACATAAGTTATAGGGTACAATTATAATAAATATATTATGTAAGCTTAAATATAGTTATTATTAAATATTAAATGTGAAGTTGGTCATAAAGCCGGACTAAAACCCAGATGTTGGTGAGTTGGTCCATCTGCTCACCTAAATCAATTTAATGTCATATTCCCATTTCTACAAACTCCATCTACACACATACATTACTCATATGCTTCACTAATCCCACACTATATATTATTATTATTATTATTATCATTATCATTATTATTACTCTCTGGATCTCACCTCCGGCTACACAGGTGAAACAATGACGGGGGTTTTCTCTCTTCTCCGGCGACTCTATCTCACCGCTTATAATTGGATCGTCTTTGCCGGATGGTAACTTCATTTTCACACTCAAATCCCAATTTCTTTCATGTATAATTGCTGTTTCAGTTCATGTCTAATCTTTCTTTCTTTGATTGTGATGTTTTAGGTTTCAAGTATTGTTTTTGGCGTTGAAAACACTGAAGGAATCAGGGTATGAGCATGTTTACAGTAGTGTTGAGAAGCCCCTTTTGTTAGCTCAATCGGCTGCCTTTTTAGAGGTACAGCAAAACCCTTGAAGGATTTGAGGTTTACTTGTTTGAATTCATTGGAAATTGGGTTGAGATTGTTCTTATTTTAGTGGGAAAAATTTTGAAATTTGAAAGATTTGGTAACTACTTTGTTAAAGTATATGTTTGTGCTTTCCGGTTTCTATTTGTAGAAATCTTTACGAAAGTGTTGGGATATGGGTGAAATCTCTATGAGCATAATTAGTGTAATGATTCATAGGTAAGCTTCATTCTGTGATCAGGACAAGCTTCTTTGATAATTGTGGATTGATTTTGATTGTCCCTTTTCGTTTCAATAGGCTCATTTCGGTTCTTTGAAATGATTTGGTGTTTGGTTAATTTTTCCCCTTTGATTCATATGGGCCAATCTGGTTTCTCAATATTGATTTGGTATATGATCTGATCTAGGATTATGAGCTCATTTGATGTACTAATAGTTCATGAAATGACATCTATGGGTGGTTGAATCATGGGCTGTGGATGTACACTGCATAAATGCATTATAATCGTTGTGTTACTTTGTGTCTAACATAGATCCCTTAAAGTCAACTGAACCATTGAAAGCTTAACTGGATAAAGATGTATGGTAATTGGTAATGAAGTTAGGTCTATGAGATAATCATGTGCTAAGTTGTGCATAAAGTTATGATTACATCATGGATAAAATCTGACTTGTATTCCTTTTCTTTTCTTGTCTTGCTCACCTTTGGAACAGATTCTACATGGTGTCATAGGTGAGTTTTTATATCACTGATAAGATGTTCGTATATTGTTACAACCTTTTTTTTTAACTATATGAACTCGCGTTTCTTATATTATTTTGTTTTGTTCATCAAAAGGTTTGGTTAGATCCCCGATTTCAGCAACACTGCCTCAAATAAGTTCAAGATTGTATTTGGTTTGGGGAGTCCTGTATAGTTTTCCTGAGGTTTATTAATCTACCTACTTGATTTAATCATCTTTTCAGTTTTAAATACAATATATTGAGAAATTAAGCTTGATGGTGACAGGTTCAAAAACATCCACTTATCAGCTCTTTGGTCATCAGTTGGTGTATCACTGAGGTAAGTCTTGGATGGTTGCCAACTTTAATTTTTGTTAAGCAACCAAATTATGTCTAAATTTAGGGTTTAAATACATATATAGAATTTACAATTTAGATTATATGTTAATGCTCTTTCTTAATTAGTAACTCATTAGGGCGAGTTAAACCATTTCTAAACTTATATTTATGGGCTTGATGATTAGATTATCCGCTACTCTTTCTTTGGCATGAAGGAGGCATTCGGTTCTGCTCCATACTGGCTTTTATGGCTCAGGTTTGACCTTAGTGGTTTCGTTGTCAGAGCAAATATTTAGTTTTTCACTATAACACCCCCCCACCCCCCAACACCACCACCACCACCAAAAAAAAATTCTCTCAGATTTAGTATGTAATATCCTGGAAACTCATATGGGCAAATGGGAAAATTTCTTTGTTAGTTATATAAGAGTTGCAACTTGTCATATCTTTAGTAATATTTTTTGGTTGCAAGTGCAGGTATAGCACCTTCTTGGTGTTGTATCCAACTGGTATTGCTAGTGAGATTGGTATGATTTATAACGCGTTACCTTATATGAAGGTAACAAGTCTATGTCCCTACTATTAGTCACACACACATGCATATTTACACGCACATGCACACATATATACCTATACACATATATGTGTATATATGACATTGACTAATTTTGTAAACCTTTATCAGTGACATTGATATCTTACTAGAGTAAATATACAACACCCAGTGCACAGAAATTTTGTTTTTTTATTTTGATCTGAAATGAGCATGCCATTTGATTAAAAAAAAACCCAAACCTTTATCAGACTGTATGTTTGGGATATATTTACTCTTGTTTTAGTAGTAGTACTAGTTATAATGTACGTCTAGACAACTCTAACTTGACATTTTCCCAAAAAAAGGGGGAAATGCTTAAAATGTATCAATTTTCATTTAATGGAAACAAACAAACGTAACTAGTAAAATCTCACTCATAACAATAGCTAAATTTTCATTTAATGGAACATACTTTCAAATTAACGTGTTGGACCATACTTTCAAAATAACACACATAGTTGACAAGCTTACCTCTAAAGCATTGTGTATGTTTAAAATAAACTCTAAAACATTGAATTTGGAGTATGTTCTTTTGCATGGAAATTGAGTAATAACACACCCCTTTTACATTTTGCATATGACGGATCAAATGAGATCTAAATTTTGAATGTGACACGTATTCTTTAGGAATCTGGATTGTATTCTGTAAGGATGCCAAACAAATGGAACTTTTCATTCGATTACTTTTATGCAGCGATTGTGGTTCTTGCAATTTACGTACCAGGTAAAGTTATGAATATTTTAGAGGCGTCTTAGTGATTAATGCATATGCTTGTTAGCCATTTTTTGAACCAAATGAACAACTTTTCTGCAGGAATTCCACACTTGTATGGATACATGCTTAGACAAAGAAAGAAAACTCTGTCAAAACCGAAAAAGGAGTAATGTTTAAAGTTTATAGCCTATAAATTAAAATTTTGTATGGCTACTTGTTGGTGTATCTTTGTGTTTTAGTACATGTTTTTCTGTGTATGTTATATCTTGTTATTTGAAGTGCGATGCATAAATTATTTTAGTTAGACAGAAACCATAGATGGAAATGCCATCAATGCCTGGAAAAAGGAAACACTGATTGATCATTGATGATAAAGTGTTTTTTGATGGTTATAAATTCATTTACTTTATCATCTTCTTAGTTTGGATATGATATATACGAAATGATTTTCTTGTTGCAATATAAAAAAGAATTCATGATCCAATAAAATATATAAGAATGTAAGATGTGATTATTTTTATAAAAATAAGTGATAATGCTTATTAATGTTAAATTTCTTGACGTGATGTAAAACACAACACAATTCAGATAGGATGAATTTCATAGAAATTTTAACGTTTGGTAGCGTTAAGAGCCAAACATGTTATGATGAGATGAGCGCAGTGAAAATTAAAATTTTATTTTGTAAAACCTTTATTTTAAAATCATATTATGAACTTATCACTTGTTCCATATGATCAACTCAAAATTTTAAAGTCGAACAACCTTTTGGGACACAAATTTAATGGTTTCTTTTCCATTTTCTTAACAAAGTCACAAAAGTCACGGAATTCAGGGGAAGTATTATGTTTTGGCCTTTTGGGATGAAGGGAGAAAACTTTTTTTAAAGAGTAAATTACAAATTGTCTTTTATAATTAGTCAAATTATGGCAGGGTTTTATTTTTTTAAAAATTACATTTGTTAAGTAGGGTATATATGTTTTTTTACCCCTAAAGCGTAACTCTTTATATTATTGTTATTATTATCACCATCACCACCATAAGACTACCATCATAATTACAACCACCATCGCTTAACCACCACCATCACGGCATTGCCATACCACCACCATCACAACATCACCATCACAACATCACCTAACCACCACTATCGCGATACAATCTGTTACACAATCAACCACCATACCACCGCAACCCCATCATCATTCATCCTTAAGCCACCAATAACCCTAAATCTACCACCCAATCCACCATCCATCCTTAACAACCCTAAATTGAAGTTCAAGAAACCCCCCACTCAGCCATGTGAACCCACCCATAATTGTGAAGATGAAAAATTTAGACCGAATTGAAAAACGAAAAAGTTGTTATATATGAAACGTAAATGGGATCAAAGTTGAAAGTAATAAAATAGTAGGGCTAAATTGTAAATGATGTGAACAACCATATATGATATGATGCATATCAATGTTGTAAATTAGTATACCGTAAATAACTTGTGATCCAGATATATGTAATGCGATGCCGACTTTGATTTTGTATCATGATGTTTTGCTTCTCTGATGACAAAAGCTTTGAATTTGCTTTTGGACAATCCTTCTTAAGGAGAGCCAATTGAGCTCGTATCTGCTCTCTTCATACTTGAACCAATTTGTAACTCTATGAGTAACTTGTCTTCTTTTGTTTTGCTTATTTTGCATGTTTCTTTATATAAAAATCTAAAATAACAAATCAATAACGATACTAATTAAATTATACATGGTGTAATATTGTACCAAACTATCAATATGGAAGAAAATGAGCTAAGTTATACGATATTAATTAAATTATACGTGGGGTAATGTCGCGAACTAGATTTAAACAGTCACTTTCATTTATTTGTAACCATTCTTTCCTCTTATTTTTTAGAGGAATAGTTATACATTACAACAAGCACAATCCGAATTCTTATACAGGGTCCAAAGAGATCATTGGTAAACATTTATGGCTTACATTTTACATAATCATGATAAGTATAGAAGTCCTATAAAGCTTTCAACACTTCGAGCAAGGTAACCTGCACCAGAACCGCGTATGATGTGATTGTGACAGTGACTAATATTATAAACATATTTGATAAAAGAATGAAGTTGAAAAACATGTGAAAATTTGATTTACATTGGGTTTCTAGTTGTTGCATCTATAATTTAATTACAAACTAAATGATAAAGTTGGAAACTTTAAGAAATTTTCAATTGTTATTCTGCAATGAAACTCATGCATGAATGCATGATGGTTAAAACAGATCACCTTATATGCGTAAGCATTCTCTTCGATTTTAACAAACATACGTTAGTTTGTAACAAAACAAGTATAATGTCAAAGAAATTCCTTCACTTGTTATCAATAGCAGATTCTTTCATTGGAGATGAGTTTGCATATATAATTTAATAAAAGTACTTTGGATTAATTTATAATTTGGTTAATAATACTATTCAAACGAAACAGGAGATATACTCACCCCAACTTGAGGGATGTACCAGAGCTTTCATAATCTTCTGGAGGACCAGCGGAGTTGCAGGTATTAGTAGAATCCGAGGATTCACCATACCCACCCGAATCACCAATAGTTCGTTTCCGAGCATTAGATATCTGTAGAAGCTTCATTCCACCATGCAAATGTTAGTTAGCAAAACACACACATGCAAGCAAATATAGTCGAACGATACCAACATTACTTTTATCTCACAACCCATTTTTTGCGCTTTAAAAAGTTTGATGGTTTGTTTAACATGCCCGGAATGAGTAAAATAGTTAGGAGAAGGTTATATCACTCTTTTATGTCAATGGGAAATGAACAAATGGTAAGTTGGTAACTAAAGAAAAAATGATGATTTCTTAATACAAAAGAGTTGAGACGAAAAGAACAACGGCTAGACTTTAGAGAGCCTGATTCTTACTTCTTGTCTTAGTTTATCATTCTCCTCCATGAGTTTCAATTCCTGCATGTTTTACCGACTATAAGCAAGTTGTTAAATAAATACAAAATGAACTTTTGCAATCTTCAAAATGCGGCGTGAATGCCTCTTTTGCATCACAGATTGCTAACACATTTCATGACTTACATATCTTTTGAAAACAAGCTAAAGATAGACCCATGGTATGTTTTTGTAAGTAACATAATAGCAAAATCATTAATTAAAGTTCTAACCTTCTCTTGAAGATGATAGATCTCATTCACAATCACCTCCCCCTGAAACAATATAAGTATAAATAAGCTCATGCCTGCTTACAGACTCGGTCCCATGAAAGTCGCAATAGTCTTTTTTAGTGTTTCTAAATCAATCTAGTTTAAGTACTTGTTATCTTATGTTTTCAAACAAAATGATGTTCTAAATTTTATGTATTTTTAAATCCAAGAAAGTGATACAGATAGTATAGTATAATTAAACAACAAATTCAACATATGTACTTGTAAAATTACACCATTAGTCATGGTTTTGGAGATCTATTTGACAATTACTCAGCCTTAGATTACCTTCTGATCCATAAGGTAAACAAATTGATAATTTCAATTTGAAAGCTTTTAGAAACCAGTGTATTTGTAAGTTTCACACAACAAACAAAAACTAATATATAACACAAGCAACTACACCTTTTTGGCTACAACACGGCTCAATCCAGCTTCAAGCGACTTCTCCAGCTGATGCAATTCTTCAATACTTAAACCCTGCAGCTCTTCACCTCTCAACCGCCTGCTTTTCATGAAGAATTACACTCGAGATACAAAAAGCTAGCATACATGCATATGCATAAATATAAACACATACATAGACACACGTCCGCACATTTTATATTTGCATGTCCACACATATGCATTCTCTATATTAATCTGTATGTTTGCATATGCACGTGTGTATAACTGTATATTAATATGTGTATGAAATGTACCTTAACTGAAGGGTTCTTTCTGCAACTTCTTTGCTTAAGTTGGCATAGTTGGCGTCTTCAACCAGCTGTAACACAAAATGAAATCTTTATATATACATGGATTGAATTGGAGCAAAAAAGAATGAATTTAAATCCCTAATCAAAGTCACCAAAAGTGCACCATGATTATCATAATGTGATAATGTAAAATTGAATATAAATTCTAGACCTGGGACATTGTTATTGTTTTCCATGAGAAGACGAATTGAATTGAGAAAAGAAAAAAAGAAGAATGGGGTGATGTAGTCTTTTAACATATGCAAAGGGTCATTTTTGTGATTTAACTCGACACAACTATGATCACAACCTTACGTGTTGCTCCAAGCATTGATAGGAAACAAAGAAATAAAGAGTAAAATTGTAAAGCACATATACATACAATAAACACAAATAAGAAACTAGGCGCACTTGTAACTCAAGGGAAGGTTGGTTTAACTTCTCAATATTTTTCGAATGCAAGCTGCGCCTTTCAAGTACTTCTTCCATACTGCAGAAAAAATGCATTAAATATATTAATACATAGAAGGGATGTTGATACAACAGCCACTTCATTATAATGTTCCTAATCAACTCATTACTAGTCCATTATCTCGAAGAACCTCTAAACAGACGATTAAGATAAAGAGAACTCGTTATAGATCAGTTGAATAGATGTTCAGAGGTGGGGGCTTGATCAAGTGAATGCTAAATGGGGTTGTTAACTGTGTCAAAGTTGTTCAGAGGTGGGGGCTTGATCAAGTGAATGCTAAATGGGGTTGTTAACTGTGTCAAAGTTAGACAATTCAGTGCGACTCAAGGTGTTTCTAGATCTGGATGTAGTTCATTCTAATTCATTTTCGTTATTAACTCTTGAGTTGGTTAAAGTACCCACTGATGTTTTGTTAGGCAGGTTTAGGTCCGGTATACAACTGTTTTTGTTAATATATACTCAAGTTGTAAATTGAAATTAAGAATAGTATTGGAATTAAAGATTATAAATTTTACCATTTTCATCCAGTAAATAATATTTAAGTATTTGAAAAATCTGTTTTAAATTGTCAAGTTTGGGGTTTCTCCAGCGTAAGTTGCGATATTCTTTAGCTTCTTATTGACCCCGCCTCCCGCGATGCCTACAAAACTTCCTTTTCTTTTTTCATTTCAGGCAATATGTCATTTTTAATTTATTTTCAGATAGAAATACTTGCTTACCTTTCCTTTAAATCCACAAAATTCCTCTAGTGTTCCTTTATTTAAGGATGCTTTAGATATTCAACAGATCTTTAATCCCAAACATACTCTTCTCTTTTTCAATATATTAAGTCAATTTGCAACTTTTATGGAAGGACTCTCAAGATTTTGGGGTTCTCCTTTGCATTTCAGGTTGATTTTTTACATAAGTAAGAAACTTTGTAAGTTGTGGCATGCTAGGGTCAAGTTTGGTATATCATAATGTAACTCCATAATCTAAAACTCATAACTCAACAATATATATCTTATGATGAAATCCGCAATATCTATAAACCCTTGAAAAGAATACCAATTACCTACAAGTTTCCATATTATAAATTAGTATTAGTTGGCTACACGTATGTCAGTAACAAAATCAATACGATTTAAACACCTCATATAACCGCAGCCTAACAAAAGATAAGCATACATAGCATGTGACCATGTGATGGAATTTGTTTCTTCTACTTCTTGGCTAAACGAACCTAACTCCATTAACACTACAATTTGAATTAACATATGAAAAGAATGACTAAATGAGTGCCTCATAAGAACAACCAAATGCATCTAGTCGATAAGTATTGTACAAACAAAAAGCATGAAGTCCAAACCAAGAAAATCTCAGTCCCACATCATGGCTGGAAAATAGCTTCAAGACAATAAGATCACAAGCAAAAGATCAATTCAATAAAATTAAAAACCTACACACAAACAGGCAAAAACAAGTTAAACCCTAATTAAAAAACATCTATCACAAACCCTATATAACACGAATTGCATAGAAGAAGCAAATATACAAAGAATTCTCAAAGCACCCCACATTTAGATATGCATAAGAACACACACTAACACACAGAAAAACACACATATAACCCTAGATATATACCTTGAGCTGGAGTAATGAAAGAGCTTGCCATTGGAAGAGAAGAGGATGACAGCAACATCAGCATCACAAAGCACAGCAAGCTCTTCAGCTTTCTTGAATAACCCTCTTCTTCTCTTGGAGAAAGTCACCTTTCTAGCAGAAATATTGTCGATCTTTTTTATCTGCACTTTTTCCCTAACCATCATACTTCCAGAAGAACACACACACTATTTTTGGAAAATTATCATCCAAATCCCAGTGAAAACTGTTAATAAAAACCAGGAATAAACAGTGTTCTAATCAACGGTTTTCTATGAATAGAAACATTTAATTTCGTAAAGAGAAAAGAAACAAAAAAGACAGCATTTTTTTGCCAAAATTGGGTATAAAGATCATAAATTTAAGTTAGTAACCCTAGACATGATCAAGAAGAGACAAGAACACCCGTTTACCCAATTCCCTCTTTTACCCAGATGCAGATGGTGGTGATGATCGGTAAAGATGGTGATATTTTTCAAGAATCTTGAGGAATTAGAAAGAACATGAAAACCCTAGGAAGATCAAAGGGAGTTTTGTATCTATACATTGAGATAAGAGATATGAAGGTTGTTTGTTAGTGAATTGATGTTAGGGATGAAGGGTGAATTGGGGGATATGGTCTGGTTCTTGGGGGCTTGAAGAGAGGACTGTTGTGTAAGAGGGGAACTGATGAGATAGAAATCATAGAAGAAAGCGTCGTGTTCTGTTGGTACTAATTCCTTGGGTATTTTGAGGTTTCATTCATCTTCCTCTATATAAAAGAAAATACAAATTATTCTTCCAATCACATTTAGGAAAATCAATGAAATTAGGGTTTATACCCCAACGCGCGTTGTGTGTTTTAAAATGAGGCTCAAACAATTAGAACAGAATAGCGTGTGGCTCAAAACCGATGATCGGTTATGACTACACGTCGAAAACAAATTTCAAGCCAGGGCAACCGACATCATTTTTAGTATCATTACAACCATAAATCAGCAAAAAAAGGTCTCAAACGAATATATGTCCATCCAGGACCGGCTCAACGTTTTTTGGAGCCCCAATCGAACTAACAAATTGAGGCCCTTTTGAAAAACACAATCTAAAGAAAAACAACCTAATCAAATTTCTTTGAACAAAAGTAGTAAATCAAAGAAATTTTGGTATACTATCTTGAGTCTTTGATATTTGATTTCTTTGAATAATTAAAGGGCTAATCGATGTCGATCAGATCAACAAAAAAGAAAAAACTTAGAAATGGTTGTTTGTTTTATGATTTGTGTGACTGTGTTTCTTTAATAACCTATCATTTAATCAAAATTTTCATTAGAACTCAACTATCAAATGTTATTCTTTCAAAATTTTATTAAACTATATAATACCAAAACCCACTATAAATATTTTTTTAGAAACAGGGGCCCTTATTTTTAGGAAGTCCCAAGCCCAAAACGTCACAAATTACATTGTAGAGTCGACCATGTGTCCATCAACCTCGACCAAATGTATCACTGACAAATGCAAACCCAACAACAATCCGAAAGTCCACAATCAACACAATTAAAGACCCCAAAGCAATAGCTAAGGAAACCTCAAACATCGCAAATCCAAAAGCCAAAACACAATAATATCAAGCTTATGGTCATGAACATGAAATCACCATGTAAAAAGTAAACAGTGAACATCATCCAGCTAACAACAATAAAAAAAATTTAAAGAAACCAAAGGAAAGTGCATGACACTTGCTAACTAGACGTGACACCAAAACAACTCTCAAATGTACCCTGCATGTCATCATCAAGTAGAAGTATAGCTGAAACACATTTAAATTTTAGTAAAAATTAGGTTTTACGACCATGAACACTAGATAATCGCTTGGAATGTAAACATTGAACATTGGGGGCGAGAGCAACCACAAAACCAAAGAACTCAAAACAAACTTCGCGAGTGTTGCTATTTCATAAAAGATCCTACAAACACAAAATCTAGGACCAATAAGATGTGGCCTACATGTCATCATTGAGCAACCCATAAACACTAAACGACGACCAACATAGATGGCAGGCAGATGTAATATCTTGTATTTTTGGTTTAATTATAAGTTAATGTCGTTAATTCTTGTAAGGGTTATTGTTGGCATTTATGAAACTTAGGGGCTATCTATGTTTGTTCCTTAATCATTATTAAAATTTTAATATTATAAAAGTTAATAATTAAAGTATTAAATTGTATAATAATAACAATATTAACATAAATAATAATAATAATAGTACTAATATTAGTAATAATAATAATAATAATAATAATAATAATAATAATAATAATTAAGATAATAGTAATCTTAATAATAATAAATAGCAATAATAATAATAGTAATAATAATAATACAATTAATGGTAATAATAACAATAATGTTAACAATAATAGTAATGATAATACCAATGATAATATTATTGATAACTATAACACTTATAACAATTTATAAAGTTGTTAAACATAAAAATGTTTAAGAACTTGAATTACATAAGTCTAGGGGGTTGTTATGTCAAATTGGAAACTTAAATGAAAAGTTTTCGTATGAAATAACAAGAACCCAAACTGCAGGGACCATTTGTGTAATTAACCAAAACCCAAACTTCTAAACCCGCAATTCCGTCTTGGACTCCGGCCACCCTCCGGTCGAAGTCCGGCGAGCTCCAAAGCACCAAAACCATCTGTTTTTTTTAACCCAAATCGATCCAAATCGGTTCGTATGCATGATTCGAGCATGAACACACTTAATAATTGAGATTAAAACATCGGTTACCACTCAATCAAGTGCATAACCGAAACATCTTAAACCCATAGCCGTTTGGAAAATAAACTATAATAATAAACAAATTACATTGACCTAAACGATCGTCTAAGTAGTCCTAAACTTTCCCAACACCTAATTTCACCTGAAGCACACAACACATCGAATTCACTCTCCCCTCTCATCGCAAGTCTGCAACTTGATCGAGGCCCTCTCTCTGAACAGTTTGACTTGAAATTCGTAAAGGGCTTTGAGTCCTGAATACCATCCGAAGCTTCACACGAATTCAATTTGGTGTTCATCATCGTTTGCCCACAAATCGAGTCAAGACTTAGTCGCGGTTAGTGCTTCGTCCTGTTTATCTCGAATCCACATTCAACTGGGCAATTAAACTAATATACAAACTCGATTTCACTTTGGAAACAAAAGCCCCAAACTTAATTAGATTTATAACATCGATTTGGGGCTCAATTTGATTCAAGATGGTTCTAGGGTTCTTGAGAATGGGGGAAACCTTTTGAATTGGGTTTATAACAAATCGAAACCAACAATAACCGCGGCTGCGGCCCTGGTCTATTGGTTAAGTCACTCGCCTCCCATTCATGAGGTCCCGGGTTCGAACCCGAGCAACCTCATTTATTTTTTTAAAGGCTTTTAGCCTTAAATAAATTTCAGAAACGTTTCTAAAAAATATAAACATTACTTTTATAAACTTCTTATATTTTTAAAACCCACCAAATATTTTCTGTAATTTTCTTTTTAAGTTTAATTAAACAAATATTTTTAACATTTTAAACAAAGAGCGTTTTGAAATAATTTCTTATAAAATGGAGTTTAAATAACAATTAATAAGTTGTTGTTGGTCTAAATGTTTTTTTACATAATATTGATCAACTCATGCTTATTTCAAATAATTACTCAAATATTATATTTAAACTTTAATATTTATGAACGATTCAATTCCACCTGCTTTATATTTAAACCTATAAAGAATATATTTTTAAAAAAAGTACATTTAATAATGCCCAAATTCATCTAAAACCCTAGTCCTTGTTATTTCGTTAAAATTATTATAATTAAACTTTAACCTTGTAAATATATATATAATTTTAGGTGCCTTGTGAAGAACTACATTGGATCATTGCTTATTACATTTCTTATTAATCGTCATTCTATACTTATTTGATCAAGTGAGTATTTCTATACCCCTTTTTATATTTTTACACTTTTAGGGTGAAACATGTTACATTATAAACTTTGCACTTGTAAACATGTTTGATTCTTGTAAACTTATGGTAATTTACTTGTGTGTTGTGGTTAGTTGAACTTTGTACCTACCATGTAATGTCGAATATATGTACAATCATTAACTATTGCTAGCCTGGCGACGTCATAGATCTATGGGCTTGACAAGCCTGTTTGGTTGATCCAAGTACACTTAGCTAATCGTATATACTTGTAAACGTTTGAGACTTGTAAAACTTTATCAAGGTTTGATTGTGCATTCTGTCTTACATCCCTAGTTTACTTTGATCTCTAACTTACAACATGAATAGCCATCTTTTATATACTTATGTATCGAAAACTATGGAAATCTCACGAACATTATGTTGACCTTTTATTTTTAACATGTTTCAGGAAATACTCAAGTTTGATCGCCACTTTTGAAGCTTGTTCACACCTAGGAATGGACCTAGTTAAATAAATAAATGAGCTTGTTATATTTCTTATTATGTTTTCTTTATTTGATACTTATGTTTTTAATATTACCTTTGAACTTATGAATAATATATTTGGATTTAATAATAACGTTATGTGGCTGTGAACGATCTTAACTCTCACTCCTCGACGTTTCCGCCGTCAAGGTTGGGGTGTGACAGCAGAGGTCACCGGCAACGGTAAAAGGAATCGTTGGGTGACCATCGATGTTCGCCGTGACACATACACCACCTAAGGCGGCATACATAGACCACCAACGACATGCAACACGACCCTCTTAAATCTCTTAAATGGTCAATCAGTGAGAACAACCGAACATGCCACCGTGCCCACCTACCCTAATTGAGAACAAAAAAAGCCTTGGCCATCATGTTCAACAACAAGGACAACTAGAGCACCATAGTAGTATGAAAATGATCACTTGTGCTACACTAGATATTAATAAAAGAAGATATTTATTTTGATAAGAGTCCTTTTTTTTCTTTTGTTTTTTTCATACACAAATTATCGAATATTTTATTTTATTAGCAATGCAAGTGGTGGCAGATTCAAAATTTTATTTATATTGTTAATAATTATAGATCTCCAATTTCATAAAATTGGACATAAAATTTTCTGAATCAGAAATTATGACAATTAAAGAAGGATCATGTATACGACATAAGATCTATGATGGACCCTCCCATGGTTCAAATACCATTCTAATATTGTTATATGTTTGCATGAGGAATACTTCTTTTTAAATTCAATTACCCGTAATTGTAAGACTTACTCTGAATCTCAAGGGTTCTACAAAACCCATTCTAATATTGTTAGGATGTGATCTTGACTCTTCTAACAGTTATAAGATCTTACTTATAAAACGTCGACGAGATCTAATCGGTGCTAATATCTATTCAAGAAAACTAAATTTTTGCAGAGAAAAACTTCAAGTACTATATTAAAGCTTATTCTTGGTTTCTCGGTATTTTTGTAAGAATACTTATTTTTCACAGTATATGAATATTGAGTTGTGGGTCAAAGCACGATAATTGTCTTTATGTGAATTCCAAAAATTTTAAGGATATAACATTTTCTAACTTTAGAACCATTAGTATTTACGAGTGTAATTTTGTGGTGCTTTGACCCACGACCCTAATTTCTCTAATTTGAAATTGTTCGCTATCAAGAAATATTTAAAGTTTGTTACATGATCCTTTTGTAATTGTCACAAACATACTATTATTAAGCAGTGTTGTAAAAGTCGGACTAGTTGGCCGATTAATCGGCGACTAGTTGGCAATCGGTGGGTCACCGATTGGATTTCCCCTAATCGGAGGGGATAATCGCTAGTCGGTGAAATTGGTCCAAATCGGGAAAAAACGGAACTAATCGGCCTTAATCGGCTTTTAATCGGCCTTTATTCTGCATTTTTGCAGATTCCGACGACTTTCTGGCGAATTTCAAAAATTCCGGCGAAAATTTTAAAATTCCGGCCTGATTTGTTTATATATATATATATATATATATAACTAAACATAATTATAAAAATTACATATAAAAATGTGTATTTATATATATAAAAATGAAAATTATATATAAAAATTCCAAACCGATTAATCCCTATTAATCCTGATTAATCCCTAGTCCCCACCACATCGTCCGACTAGCACCTAACGATTTTTACAACACTGTTATTAAGAAACATTTAAAGTTTGTTACATGAACCCTAATTAGAAAAACTTTTACAAACTATTAACTGTCCCTAATTTAAAAGGGTGCTAATAAAGAGACACCCCAGTTTTAAATCGACACCTACCTATACGCCATGTATGGACCCATACGCGGCGTATAGTGCTACCTCGTAAGTGCCAAACATTCCAGGTCACATCAGCGAGCCTATACGCCGCGTATAGGCCCATACGCGGCGTATAGGCTTTTCAGAAAACAAACTGGCGAAGTCAAATCAGTCTTTCAGCGGGGCTATACGCAGTGTATGGATCCATACGCGGCGTATAGCCCTGTGTCGTATGGGTGCGGTACGTGTCTCCACCGACAACTATACGCGGCGTATGGAACCATACGCTACCTATACGACGCGTATGGACCCATATGTGTCGTATAGTTGTCGGTGGAGACGCGTACCGCACCCATACGACACATGGCTATACGCCGTGTATGGATCCATACGCTGCGTATAGCCCCGCTGAAAGACTGATTTGACTTCGCTAGTTTGTTTTCTGAAAAGCCTATACGCCGCTTATGGGCCTATACGCGGCGTATAGGCTCGATTTCGAATTATATTGACGCGACTGAAGATTCTTTCGTTGATATATAAACGCACCAAATATCAAACGAATGCATTCATATTTCGTTTGTTACGAAGGAAACGTTCGATCATAATCAGAGGAAATTAGCGTTGTGTGGTTCAATATTTTCTTCTGTCACATAATTACTCGGTAAACATTTGATTCTTATTTCATTAAGTATTTGCATACATATATACATATATTTGAATTGCATACTTAAAAAATCGTTTCAACTAACTCGGGTTCCATTGGTGCTAGTCG
>BJCM01068151.1:0-18986 GCA_018326385.1 Flaveria bidentis
ACAACCCTAAGGAGGCAAAAGGATCAACCGACCCCACATATTTTTTCTCATAATGTAATGTGTCTTTATGATTTTCGATTCATCCCCATAATTTTTAAATGTTGACCCCTACAATAAAACTTTACAACTCCTTAAACACAAACAATTATTTTTAAAATATAACCGACCCCACATAATTTTTCTTATAATGCAACGTGTCTTAATGGTTTTGTATTCCACCCCGTGATATTTTACATGTCGACCCCTATGAAAAACTTTACGACTCCCTAAACCCAAACAATTTTTTTTAAAAGATCTTTAACCCAACAATTAGATTAATAGCTTGTTTTTGCTAAAGTTAATGAGACTAAAATTTAATTACCAGTTAAGTTTATTTGTATATAATCTACTAAACACCTTTATTTAACAAAAGACAAATTTATTTTTCATTAATTGACCAATTACCAATCTACCATTATATTAGCAAATTTAGCCAAAGACCAACAAATTCCTTTTTAGTGCTTTATGCGGCTATGAATCACGACATCACGTTTGTTTATTGTGAATATCAATTGATTATTTTATATGTGCACATTCCCAATCAAAGTATTGGCAAATGATCTAATCATCTTTTTCTTATACTTACAAATTTATAATACATTTGTTTTGATAGAACCATTTAAGGTTTTTATCTATAGTTTTTCAAATGAATAATAAAAACAATTGATTAAATATATATATTAAAACATTAATTGATTATAATTTTAAGATTTATGGAGAGATTTTAGTAAAGAAAGTTACCAAGACCGTTATGATGAATTAATATCCTTGAAAAAGGTCGATTTAAAACATATTTCATGGAATTCTTTTGAGCATAAACTTTTATTCATATGATCCAACCCGATCGTAACTAAAAATTTTGACATGACGTTGGGGTTCACTTGAGAAATGAAAAAACTGAGTGACATTTCCACATTTGAATAGGAGTTCAACGAAAGTGATGTGGCGTCTAAATAGAAGTGAGAGATAGTGAATGAGTAGAATAGTGATCACTAGTGTTTTTTAGACCAGATCGGACCGGCCGGTCCAACCGGTTCGACCGAGAATCAGTGCCGTGTCCGGTCCGGTCTGGTGTGAATCGTTTTTATGTGGTCGAACCGGCCGGTTCGTCCCGAACCGCTGGTTGGACCGATTCGGACCGGTTTGTTTTTTTGTTTTTTTATTTTAATAGGTAAAAACAGGGTGTTAAACCATAAATTATTACGTCGGATATACAAATACAATTAAGCTTTATATATAACTATAATATATATATATATAAATCATATATAAATTACTTATATTTAATTACATATACAAATATAATTAAAATATAGTTAAATCCGGTCCGACCGGTTCAACCGGTCCGACCACCAAACCAGTAAGACGTTCGGTTCGACGTCCAATCCGGTTCTAAAAACATTGGTGATCACCTTCACCCCGCTTACAACAAAGATCTTCAACATTAAACAAAATCAGTACATAATTCAATATTTTTGTTTTTGTAACTTATGACAACAAGTTATGATTCATTCTAAAAAAATGTAAATATATCTATCATGTATCAATGGAACTCATCTCTGAATGATGAATAGAAGGCAACCACGGTTTCACCATGTATTTTTATATATAAAAGGTTGTTTCAACTACTCAAACCCGTGATAAAAAAACAAAAGAGACTAACGCACGAGCAGAATTTACACATCTATTTATTTATGATATAATTACAATATAAACAATATCTTGATGGAGTAATATATGATGATATAATATAACTGAATTTCTATTCTAGATTGACTTTTTGGATGGTATTTTGGCAAAATCAAGTGTTTTCTTGCCTTGCAGCTTGTTGGTCACATAGTGCCTACTGTACTCTCCATGGTTGTATCTTCTATACTTGATAGGGTTGTTTTCATCAACCATTTCTTGCATCGGTCCTATCTCTACATCATAACTTGGAGCGTAAAATGTAACGATCGATAGTCGGTCCTTCTCTTTGTGTGTAACCGCTCTATGTTCCGAGCTCTTGTATCTTCCATTCGTCAAAACCTGTTAAACATAAATATTTTATTAGGAGACAAGACCAAGCCAATTTTTAATAGTAATAAGTACAAGTTTAAAGTTCACCTCTATGGTGTCACCAATGTTGATTACTAGTGCATTTTCAACCGGTTGAACGGGCACCCATGTATCGTTTTTGAGAATGTGTAGGCCAACCGTGTTCCCCTTTCCTTGTTGCAACACGGTGAGAGCGCTTCCATCTGAATGGGGGCTTAATCCCAATACGAGATCGGGTCTAGGACACGCGGGGTAGTAGTTCATTCTTATCGCTTGCACGCTCACCCCAAACATATCTTCAAAAACATTTGTGTTAAGCCTCAGGCTTAATGCGATAAATCTCAAAAGATTTTCACATAGCTTTCTGATTTCTCTTGAGTAAGTCTCCACAGTTTCACTAAAAAAAATATATGTTCATTAAAAGACTTTCTTCCAATGTACCCAAAAAAGGTACCCAAAGTAAAGTGCCTTTTTGACTTTGCGAATTCAACAAAAATTAAATTGAAAATGATGTGGTATGAATATGACGTTAATGCATTTATAGAGAAAAAGTTGAGTAAGTTGAGTTTCAAAGTGTTAGTGGTTGCTAATTTTATTGTATTAAAGACTGATGAGTTCTATAGTGAACATTTGTTCACCTGAATTTTGTTTTTATCGTCTTAAAGTCAGATATAAGTTAGCAGGGTATTAACAGATGTTATGAGTTTATCACAGATATAAGTTAACAGGGTATTAAGAGATGTCATGAGTTTATCGATAACATATTTAACAGTAAAAGAAAGTTTCCTAGCTAGTTGACACTTACCTAAACATTGGTGGGTTGGTTGGCCATAGTTTTGGGTTTCTTATAGAGTGAGGGACTAAACCAAGAGCAAACATGTTGCACCAATCTAGCTTTTGATCTTCCGAGAACACAAACGCTTGCCCGTATCCTTGAACCGTTCCCGGTGCCATTGGATACTTTTGTTTCTCTTCAACGGGAAGCATGAAGAACTCCATAGCCACTTTCTCTATCTTCTCCAGCAAATCCAGATCAATTTCATGGTTTATCACCTTTAACAACACAATAATACAGTTTAAAAAATGGCTCACTACACCTATCTACAAAAGTGTTTGTACATAGTATTTTATTGCAATATATGCAAAGCTATTGTTTTGTGACCTCACGTTACAAAATGATTTCCCTTTTCTAATTTAGCAAAAAGAACCTAAATTTTATTAATTACTTAGTGGCGGGACCAGAGCTTCAATTCTTACTTAGGAGTCATTTTAAATACTTTTTACCACCAACTTTAACGATGAAGTTCAAGTCAAGTTTTTCTTTATACGTAAAAAAAAACTGACAAGTTATGATAATCGGGCTAGTAGACACTCTTAACCCTCGTCTAGTTCATCCCTGCATGATTATTCAGTATTTTACCTGAAAAAAGCCCCACTCCTCACAAGAAGCTGAAAGCTTCATAATTTCTAAGTGAAATTCTTCTTTGTTTCCTCTCATGAGTTTTTTAAGATCAATGACCGGTATACTGCTTGACAACCGTGAAGGGGTCGTCGCTATTATAGGCCTTTCGGCCACATCACGAACAAACCTATTCGGAATTTTTGTTTTTTGGGCCTTCTTGAGTTCTTGTACATCATTGATTAGGCCGACATTAAGAGGGAGATCAAGTACAGGAGCCATGATTAGTAGAAGTTTAGAGGTAAGTAGTATGTTTGCACATGCATTTTAGTTTCTACAATGCAAGTATTTATAGAACAACAAGGGTTGGCACTTTGGGAAGTTTACATGTGGGATGACGTATTGGCCCATGCTTTTGCACTTTAAAGATTTTATTGACACCTTTATTTAGGTTCCCAACTGGTTCCAATATTACCTTAGGTACTGTAAGAATGAAAAGCATAATGCAACACATAATATATTTATATAAAAGTTTCATTATTAAAGGGCATTGAGCACTTTGTAGTTGCAAGTTGATGTCATCGTTTTAGTAAATCATATATTGCGTGATATTATGATCATTATTTCTCCTTTCTTATCAACTTGGCTTATTAAAATGGGGGCTTATATTGTTAGACCATCATTTTTTGTCGGACGCTAGTAATATAACTCGTATAGGGTTATACAGATTGTACACTTACTCTAAACAGCACAGTTGTGAATCCTGAAATATAATCAATTCGTGTACTAAAACAATTTGTATAACATGATAAGAATCATATGTCTTGTCAACTACACAACTTGTATAGGGCATGCTATCTAATTATATCTCATAACACCGTATATCCCAGCTCGTTTTGTGTGCAATTATTGACGCGACATTAAATTCCACATTTACACGATGCAAGAGTCCTTGCCGTTTTTGCATTTATTTGACACGACGTAAGATTTTTCGCTATTTATTTTAATTATTTGACACGATGTAACATTTATTGTTATTCGTGTTATCTATTTTAATTAACGACAAATGTGTGATCCTATTTTGTAAGATAAGTGTTATCCTAAGTTGGGCACACTATCTATCCGTTGCCCAACTAGGATGCACCCCCAACCCTTTTAGGATGGAACCCATTACTAAAAAACCCTCTGGTTCAACCTTACATATTTTGATCAAAGTAAGACTTGAATTCATTATATTCTAATATTTAAATGTTATGAATATTTCTTAAACAGTTGGTGCTAATTATTCAACGCAACACAAACTTCTGTCAAAACTTACTGTACGTATAAAAGGTTATGCGTTTATCATTTCTTCATTCAATTTTTTTCATTTATTGCTTTATGTTTTTCATTTCTTCACTTATTTAATCATGCATATTAGCAATTAAATTCAAAAAACTCGTTAATGATGTCGTGTTATGATAACAACTATCTTACATTACATGGTTATGGTTAAGCTGCTAATCAAATGTACTATTTTCCACTTATCAAATATAACATTTTTTCACTTATATATCAATATATTTACCGTTTATAGAAGTCTAATCATACAATTTTTAACAATAATATAATTTGTTTTAGGCGCTCATCAGTGGCGAAACTTGAGAAAATCTATGAGGGGCCGAAAATCACAAGACCCAAATTAGAGGTGGCCGGCCTAAACACATATAAACTTTCCGGCCGAAATATATATTAATTTCCACTACTGCGCGGAAAACAGGGGATCACACCCCCCCCCCCCCCCCAAAGTAAGCTCCACCTTTGGCGCTCATGTCTTCCGAGTACTTGATGAACTAGGTTTGGTCACTTGTGGCGCTTACGTCACATATCTCTCGCATGTTATTTATCCTATTTTTCAGACTTCCATTATGTGCAACATGGCCTAGACTTTATGATCTGAGTTATGTTGATTGGTATCGATTTGGCTGCGACTCTGCGAGTGTCGCCATTCCTCCACTACATCCCCTTGATACCTAACCGTAGAGAACTAGTTTTCACTCACAATTGTAATTTTTTTTGTCTATTTTGAATACAAACTTGGTATTTCAACATATAGACTTATTTTGATTGTTTACTTGATTCAATGTCCTTAAAAGTACATCCTGGTCATTAAGTGCAGTGAGGACATTATCTGATTAAATGATAATCTCATAATAAAAAAATCAATTTTTAAATGAATTTATTTTAGAAAAAGTAGAAATTGTTGTTATAGGGAAAAAACAAAACACCAATCCTCCGAAGCGGGGTATGCAATCATTACACCGTGATTTTGTTATATTCTATCAAGATTTAAATCCACTGTATACATCTTTGCTTATTAGTAGAAGAAATACAATGTGACACCAATCAACTCACTAATTTTTTTGCGTTTCGTGTTTAATATAAGCACCTAATAATAAAACAACTTCATTTGCTAACTTATAGTGGGCATCTTGATTAACCGGTCAACGGGTTCATGCTGAAAAGTCATTTTTTGGTCATGTTTGAAAATGGTCAGTTCTTACAACTTTGATTTGTATGAATTTTTGCGTCTAGTGCTTAATTGGTCAACTTTACATGCAAGCTTATTATGTGCAGGTCGGTTAACGGGTCAATCTGTTAAGTTAGAATGCTAGTTTTTAGTCTCGTTGAGAAGAGCCAAGCTTGGTTTGCAAACACTTTTTGTGTTCATTTTTATAAATTTCATTTACGTTATTTCTATGATATTAATCTTAGAACATAAACAAGTTACAAGGTTGTATGCTTAATTATAGTGAATTTCAGTCTATTTGAACCATTTGACCTTTAGACCCACTATCTTTTAGGTAACTGATTTGACCCAGTTGAGATAAAACACAACCCGAATGGACCCGTTCTAAGCAAATGGGTTGAAATTAAAACTTCTGCTGATTTATATCGTGTATGCAAACTAGGAATTTCAAGAACTAAGAACTAATCTACAGCAGCAACAAGAAGATGTAACTATTAGTTTAAAGAACTTGGGGGTAAGATTGTGAATTCGGTTTCATCTTACGGTCACATGTTGGTAAAAATTTATAACAATCTGAAATTATTCGTCTTTAAAATGTGTTTTAATCAAGTTGTAAATGCGCTAAACAACTTGGATATTGATGGCCACGGCCGTTCAAAAACAAAAGGTCATCCTGAACATGATTTGTTTATTCAACTGGTTATATATGACAACTTAAAAGTTAAAACCTTATTATTTTCATGTGTTGTCGAGAATTGTCATCCTAGTCCTATGGGGGAACTATTTCATTCTCCAAATAAACCTAATCTGATAAGTTAAACTGGTTAGAAATATGCTCTCGCAAAACCTGGATAACGAATGCACAAACAAGCATATAAAATGCATATCAGACAAGGTGCGTGTGGATCATATGAAACTATGTCATATTAGAAGAACAACAGTTCGCATGTTAAAATAGATTCTGCTGATTTTTTAAGTTAAGATGAGATGAGAAGTTATCGATATTAAGTGCTAAAACTAAAGTTGCGATATAACATCTTACAAGTTTCTCGACATTGGCCTTT
Organism: Flaveria bidentis; assembly: GCA_018326385.1. NCBI lineage: Eukaryota > Viridiplantae > Streptophyta > Magnoliopsida > Asterales > Asteraceae > Flaveria > Flaveria bidentis. Next base: position 7,049 of record BJCM01068151.1, read on the forward strand.
AGTTCAGTACCTGACACATTTCATGACATGCAAAACTTGAATCAGATCTGCAAAACGGAATCAGAACCAACAAAGACAGACCACACATCAAACCAGTGTGATGGTTTAACTGGTCCTAAAAATCAGATTCATCTTAAAATGTTATGTATACAAATGGTAAAGAAGATTAAGAAAGAAAGAATAGTAGAAAATATAGAAAGAATCACAGCAGAGAAGCTAATGGTTAATCAATGTCGGTCATTCCCTGTAGGGAGTTCGTTTATTAAAGGTATAGTTCTTGAACGGAACAAGATAAACACGGGTGTTGATCAAAAGAATATGATCGATAGTTTTCTATTAATGAAAGAGGGAGTACAAATAAACTTAGACCCATAATCTGACAACCAAGTTTCATAATCCTATTTAAAGTCATGTAATTTAACTAACCCATATTAGTCTATGTAATCGGTAAACACAACAGCATTAAGGAAACTGAATTATTATTATCTAAACTTTAAGCAACCCGAACTAGAACGCCAAAGCATGGACTTGCTTTGATTTTTTTAGATCCATTGTAGCCCCAAATACATTGGTGTTGATCAAGATAATATGATTTACTCTTTTTTATTAATAAACACCACAGCAACTAAACTTCAATATTACAAAACAACCCCTCCAACCTTTAGCTTTTAACAGAAGTAATGACTAATGGATGAGAATTACAATAACTTCTAACAATTTGCCCATTTTATTCACATAGTAATACTCCCTCGTTAAAGATTTGTGACCTCAAGAATCATGTTTGTGTTGGTTTATTAATCTTGTTTACTTCATTCCATCATCATGGTTGGTCTCCGAAGGTTTGCATTCTCTGGTGATATATTAAAGTAAAGTGATCATATGCTGGCGTGTAAGGGTGTACGTTGAAACCGTTTTGGATACGCTGATAAATATGCCTTTATTCAAAGCATATACATAAAAGGCACAATGCAATATAACCATCTCCCTAAAGTGAGTTTACCAGTGGCTCATCAATCATCTGCATGTCTCGTACTTCAAACACATTGGAGCGAACCTTGACGACAATATCATACAAATGCATCGTTCTAATCTTTCTAAAGTCCTTCGGAAGAGATATGAGGTGAAGCGTTGAGCTTTTATGAAACTGAAACAAGTCAGGATCATCATAGTACCTTTGCCATCCTAACGATAACAACATTCTCTCAAGGACCTCATACGAAGTGATCACTTGGTCGGTTGATATGTGAACTAGCACCTTACGACGACCAGACCTCTCGAGGGGAGGGCTTTCTATAAGTCGAACTACACCATTCTTGAACACCCAAACACCGGACATGATAATAAAATGTTAATATCAACTGAAGATATTGAAATACGGAGGGGATGAGGATGTTTATATAGATAGGGGATGGGGTGCCATATCTAAAGGATTATGTAGATAGATGCCAAGTAATATAAGGATGTATTCGTGGGGACCTTTGGGAGTAAATATACAACAGAGATATTGTATGCACGAACACCACCCCACGTGTGTATGTGTGGGGGGTGGCCACCAGAATCCATATCGCTTTTCAAGTTTTCTTTTATTTATTTCTTATATTATTTTTAAAGAAAATTGGTAGATTAAATTTATAAGATGAATAATCAAGATAATAGGTGGATAACTAAAACTTTTACTAGAAAGATCAACAGATTCAATTAAGAGGTCTGAACCAGTAAGAGGTCTGAACCAGTAAGTGATCTGAACCAATAAGTGATCTGAACCAATAAGTGTGTTTGGTTGTAAAAAGGAAAATTAATAAAATAAAAACCCTCAAATCCTTACAATTTAAAACAACCACATCTACCAACTCAAACCCTTCAATTCAAGGGAAAAAGACTGTTGAGTTCTTTCTTCACCTCCTTAAAGGGTTCAAACACAACCCCAACAAGCGAGCTATGGTTGGAAGAACCACCCTTCACTGCAGCACACACAACGGTCGTCGGCGACGACAAAGGAGATGATGAAACCAGAGGCCGATTGAAACCCTTGTCGGAAATGGCTCCGTTGACGAAGGAGAGGGTGTGAGGGGCTCTCAAAAGCATCATTTTTAGGGGAATCGAAGGGAAAAAGAGGTGGACGGAATCGGAGATGCAGAAAGTAATACCACCGCCCCGTCGCCGACCACCACCCTCTCCGTCACAGACCGCACTGACCACCGCCCTGTTGTCGACCACCACCCTCTCCGTCACCGCAGACCGACTTCACGTCTGCCCCGAGTCAGACGTTGGTTCAAGTCTTACTGAATAATGGGTTCGGTCAGACCTCTTCTCTAGTAAAAGGTACGCAACCAAACAAACCACGTCTGACCGAGTCAGACTTGCACGTCTGACCGGGTTTGGTCAGACGTACCACATAGGCCCATAGTTTTAATTTTTACAGTCAACATAATTTTGATATATAAAAGTCTCAAAGTTGTAAACAATACAAAAAAATCACTAAAATAAATATTATATAATAAACTTCTAAAAGTTATCTAAAATATACTTAATTGTGAATTTTTTTTCTTAAATATTGGTTTGTAAACTTTTAAATTGTTTTGACGTAACATGGAATTAATTTTATTTAGGGTTATTGGATTTTAATAATCTCAACTTTCATATATTGACCGAGATTAATTCTAACCTAGCAAATAGTTACGCACACTTCCAACTTTGAGCTTATTTTCTTACAATGATCCATTACTAAGTGAGAGTTAACACTGTTAGTTTTTTGATAACGTGTACTACTTATATGACCAAAACACTAAGCAAAAACTTGAAATCAATTGTCGTGTTCATCAATCTGAAACTTCTGCAACTTAAAAAAGTCAATCTTCACCTTTTGATTTGAACCACTTGTCTCGCTAAAGTAAGATTTCAAGTGACGATAAATGCTAGACATTGAGAAAATGAGCTAATAGAGGTTGGGCGGTGGCGGAGTTGAAAAATGGTTTAAAGTTAGTCAAATTTCATCAAAAAAAGTAACGGGCGTTAACTCTCAGCTGGTTAGGGATTGTTGAATGAAAATAAGCTTAAAGTTAGAAGTGTCTGTAACTATGTTCTGAGTTGGGATTAATCTCAATCAGTTAATGAACATTAGGATTATTCAAATCGAATAACTCTTTTATTTATAAAAAATTGAAAGTTCCTTTATGAATTATCATTCTTTAAACGAGCTGTTGGCAAGCTCATTACCTTATTACTATACCTTAAAAACAAAGGTGGTCGACCTTATCACGTTAAATATGTTATTTTATGTTGCTACACAAAAGGTCTGCGGTAGTGCGACCGGTTAAAGCCAATTGTATTAATAACAACCAACTTGGGTTCGAATCCCAACATGTTTTTTTAAGGTTTCTTTGTTTTTTTCTTATTCTTTTACTTTCTCATATTCTTTATAAAATATTTTTAGTTGACTATATTTTTATTTCAAGTTTATATATTATTTATGTTGTAACATGCTAGACATAATATTTATTTTCTATCTATATCTAATCACCACAACTTCACACGTTTTTTTACGTTCTAACATGCCAGGTATAATACGTTTATCTATCAATATCGAACCATTGTAAGTTCATACATTTCTTTAAATACTTAATCACGTTAATGTCACCGTCATAACACACGTAACAAAGTTAATTGTCAGAACACACTTAACGAAGTTATTAAACGTGTCGTATCACACGGGCTGAATTTCTAGCTTAAATAAATACCTAATTATAATTCATATATATCATAAATCAAACTTATAACATATTATTTAGAATAGATTATACACGTATAGTTATTTTAACAGTTTCTAACCAAAACACTAAGTATAAAACTATAATAAAAGGTGATTATAGTCCTTGAAATAACAATCATATATGTAATTGTTTAACTAGTTAAAATAACAAATGTAAAAAAAGCTAGTTTTTGAATAAGTAAATAAGTTGGCTCGGCTCGTTTAGTAAAGAGCTGAGCCCGAGTTCACATTTTGGGATCCTTAAGGAAAACAAACTTAGCCAACTCGGCTAGGTTTTAAAACATGTTGAGTTGGCTAGGCTTGGTTTCTAAATGAGCAGGATCAACTTGCTTTAAATGAACCGAGCGCGAGCGCATCCTGACTCGGTTTGTTTAAAATCCTATTTTAAACTAGTAAATTTTAGGAACCACAAATAGAAAAACTTAACAAGAACAAAATAAATAGCAAAAAATTGTTATTTGATCTTATTCGGATTTATCCGATAAATTGAATTGTATTCAAATATATTTGGATTGGATACCAATCCACACAATTTAGATCGGATCGGATTAGGTTGCTGATAGGGCCATATATGACACCCAATTGCAAAGGAATCACTAGAATGTGACGAAACTAAATAGCAAGAACAACACTGGTTGCTAGAGAATACTAAATCTTCATGCCATCGAATACACTAGTATATGCTTCAATATATGGTTTTCTAAAACTTGATTCAACTGCTATGTAATCTTTTTCTAATCAAATATTGAAATGGGCCGGAAACATAATATAAATGAAATTAAATGGGCTATAATATGGACTATGCACTATGGGGTATAGGTGTGTGGATGGTCGGTTTGGTTCGGTTTTAGCCTAAAACCAAAACCAAAAACCGATATTTCGGTTTCTAGGTTTTTAAAACCGTTCGGTTTCGGTTTTTTCGGTTTTGGGTTTTTGGTTTTAACTTCAGTTTCGGTTCGGTTTTTGGTTTTTTTTCGGTTTCATCATTTGTACTTCTAGTTTTAGAAAAAAAATGTTTTAAAGTAATGAATTTAAGCCAAAAACTTTGACATTACATTATTTTGTTGATATCTAAATATAATCTATATATTTTTATAATCTAGTTGACATTAAAATTAAATGCAATTCATAAATATAAGAACAATAAATTCAATAAAACCTTTTAATCTATCAATGCAAAAAAAAATTAAATATTATTCTTGAAATCTAAATATTTAATCTTTTTTAGATAACACAAGTTAAATAAGTAAATAATAGGCTAATAATTTTTATTAGTATATGATTACACTTCTAAATTTACAAGTTTGGTTATATGGTTTCGGTTCGGTTTTTTTGGTTTTTGTTACAAGAAAAACCAAAACCAAACCGAAAAATTCGGTTTTTAAAAAATCATCAAACCAAACCGTCGGTTTTCTAGCGGTTTCGGTTATATCGGTTCGGTTGCGTCGGTTATTTTGGTTACGGTTCGGTTATATTAGTTTTTTGCTCACCCCTACTATGGGGAAGGGTTGGAAACTAGCTTTAGAACCGGTTCGTGTTGGGTCAATAAAAAGAAAAATTGTTTTTTAAACACGTTCGAGTGAAAGAAATGATTGTGTTTAGAACAGATTAAATGAGAAGTGTTGACGTACTATTGCAAAAACTTATCATTGATTTGCCACTACAACACTGATTATGGTGGGGCAGTGTTACCTCTCATCTAGTCATCTTGACCTATCACAACAACCTACATCCCTAACCCTTATGACTTATTCCACTCCCTTAAACACAAGAGTTATGATGAAGGAATGAGTCTGATTTGAGGAAACTAATTTTGGGATTTGGGAGGAAGGAAAATCTCCGCTTAGTTAAATCCTCTTGCTTAAGAGGTTTTGTAGTGGCAAATGTAGTGCTCACAATCTACTTTTAACTTTAAAGATGGGGACTTTAAAATTTATCATAATAATTAAATTGTGATATTTAAATACTTTTAATTTACTATTTTTCATTTTTGTGATTTCTTTACGACCACGATTGGATAGTAGCAAAATGTTGCAACCGTTCAACCACTAGACTTGTTTGGCCTCTGTATTTGTGACCATTTTCTACCAATCTTGTTCGGTCACTAATTTTGTTGTTGTTTTGATTTCGATCATAAAATGGTTACGAATTTTGCTACTATTCTTTCTGTCATAAATTTTGATAGCAATTGTCCAGTTTTCTAATAGTGGTAAGAATACCAAGTGAAAAACAAGGATATGATATGAAGCTCTTTTAAAAGTATAACTTGTCATGCTATTATTAGTTTATGATCTTTGATTCTTGAAAATCATATTAAAAGTATTAACTATAAATAGTTGGTGATTTTGCAAGTTTAAAGAATGAAAAATACCATAAAAACATACTTTCAAAATTTTCTTATAAAAGTCTTTTTACCATTTTTGGCACGTAAAAAACTAACTCTTTTTTGTTTTGTCTTATAAAAGTTCCTCAATAGTTTTGCACATAAAAAACCAACATACTTTTTGTTTTTTCATATAAAAACTCCTCAATAACTATTTACATGTTTAAGACACTTGCATTTGTTAAAAATTAGACAAGTTGAGTTTGAACTCCCATAATTAAAACAATCCGAACTCGGGATCCTATAACTTAGACAAGCAACATAGGGATGGAAAATGCATACAAACAATTGGTCCAATAGTTGCATATTTTAATTACTTTTTAGAATTTGCTCAAATCTAAAAAATAAAATGACTTAAATGTGTAAATAATTATTTAGATGTTTTTATGTGAGAGAATAGAAAGTATGTTAGTTTTTTATGTGTAAAAAATATTTAGGGACTTTTATAAAACAAATTAGAAAGTATATTGGTCTTTCACATGCTAAAAAATGTACATAGACTTTTGTGAAAAAAAAATAAATGTACGTTGTTTTTAATGGTATTTTCCCTTTAAAAAATTAAGTTAAAGTGATGATAGCAATTAACTAAATCCACAACCAATCTTGTATTGGATCATTCAATCCCCCATCTAATATGAATTGAGTCCCCAAATATTGGCACCCTAACTGTCAAATGAGTACACAGGTGCAAATAATATGTTGCAATGAATGACAGGCCGTAATGAGCTTGTAGATCTCGGTGTTTGCTTTCATATTAAAGGGCCACTATGAGTAAGGAATTTCCTAAGTGGTATTAACCATACAATCTGTTGGTTCATCCATAATTAATGGTTGTGTAGTTTAGACGATCAGTGAAAGTGTGTAATAATAAAACGTTTTAAATAACTGCGCATTATTGAAAAATTTAGTACAGAGATAATTTTTTAACATGGTATCAAAGCCATAAAGGCTCTGTAGCATTATCTGTCTTTGATTCCAATCTTCAGTTGATATTCATATCTTATTGTCCATCTAGGCTTATCTGTCTTCGATTCCAGTCTTCAGTTGATATTCATATCTTATTGTCCATCTAGGCTTTTCAGATGAGAAACCCTAAAGTTTAGTATGTTGTTTAAGTGAGGCAAATACTTTTCATTGTCGTTGATCTACTGTGGTTACAGGTTTGTGTAAAACCTAAAGTATTGTGTTAGGATTAGGGTTTTTTTTTAACTCTAAACACTATTGTTTTTATTGGATCTTATGTATAAAGAGTTGTTGATATCTCTATTAAAGACTAAATGGGTTCTCCCTAGTATCAATTTTCTTAGTAAAGTTGCATTTATGCTTCTATATATTCAAAAGCTCTAACTTGGGCATCTTTAATGAGATCGTCCCATCTTACTGTGTTTTTTCTCTTTCTTTCTTCGTCACACAGTTACTAACTTTAGGCATTTGTTTGGTTGTGTTAAGGATACAAACATTGTTAATACAACAAAGAGAGTGACGACCCCGTTCTTATGTGTAGCATCTAAAGTGTTACATATATTTATGTTTGTTGCATCATTTATAGGAACATCTTTTTTTCTAGGTGTATGCATCCTTGGCTTGGCTATATCTCGTTCTACTATTCCAACTGGTGTGAGAACCTGGTTCTGGTCCTCTCAATTTCAAAATATGCGCATGTATGATCGTCATTCAGTTCTTTACTAATTAAGGTATTTCGCTACATATGGCTAAAACCAATGTAGTTGTTTTTGATACATTTATTAGTAAACTAGATGTATGTGATTCATTGTACCTATGTGCTAGTGATGTGAGTAGTCTAACTACTGTTTACATAAAACTAAAGTAAACGGAGATTACATGATTGAGGAAGTTGAAATTAAATTAGCTTTACATGTTAAAAATAAAATGGGTTTTATTGCTAAAGCTTCTATTAGATAAACTAATAATGATGTTTTTAGCAATGCAATGGGAAATGTGTAATAGTGTGGTTCTGGCCCGGTTACTTAATTCTATGTCTGATGAGTTATACATAGGTCAAGTCTACTCTAAATTAGTATCGAAAGTTAAAGACATACATATAAGAAACACATGAGAAGGTTGATGGGTTGGGTGCGTTTAGATTATATAAACAATCTCTATAACTCAAAATGGTTCAATAGTGTCGAATTATTATTATAGAATTAATACTATGATGCAATGGCGCAATAACCTTCATGTACATGTTAAACCTTAACTAATTTTGATGATTTCAATCACATGATAAAAGTAATGCATTTTCTAATAAGGCTTGATGATATATACCAATAGTAAGGACTAATTTACTAACAAGGAACCATCTACCCACACTTAAAGTAGTATTTTTAGTTACCTCTAGATAAGAGTCTCATAGAGGTACAAGTAGTTCGTTTAGTAATTCTACACAGAATAAAAAATGTTGGTTTTGTGTAAAAAACTAATCAAGCAGTTGATCAAAAATAAACTTTATAAAGGGTCCAAACCCAAATCTAAACTGCACCCATTGCAATAAACTCGAACACATAGTAGAATGATGTTCTAAATTTGTTTGTTACCTACACGGAAATAAAAGAAGATTTTTGGTATGTTCATGGTCAAGGAAATAAATCTTTATATTTAAACAACTCATGTTCATTAAACTGAAAAACCATCTTCATCAAACATTAATTTTGTTGTTTCTTTCTTACTCCGATCAGATTATAATACTTCTAGGAATTTTAAGTTAAATAGAAGGTGAGAATACATCAAACGATACTGTAAGGGGTAATTCATTTCAAGGTTTCTCTACAAACTATTTTCTTATTCGTGTTTTTAGTTTGTGAAAGTAGATTCTACTATGTTTGGTTGGATTGTTGACTAGGTGCTAACAAACATATGTTAATGATCATTAAAGGTCTTTTTAATCAAGTTGATGTTTCTAATCTTAATATTACAATAAACATCCAAGTGGAACTAATGCATTGGTAAATAATATTGGGTCCTTAAAACTGTTGGAATTTTGGACACAAGATAGTTATATATATATATATATATATATATATATATATATATATATATATATATATATATATATATTATATATAGTTATTTATTTATTGTTTAATTTCTCGTTTTATAGCGAACTATACCGTGTCCAAGCTGAAGCGAAAATGAATTAGATATCGATGCTCGAAGTTGGTGGTCGGAATGAATAAAATGAAACTTGTGTGACTATAGATGAAATTGTTGCATTTTCTTGCATAATGCTACTAAATCCATGTATTAATCAACATGGATGTGTTATGTTTTGACCAAGTATTTTAATAAATATTATGAATATTTATTATGAATCATAATTTTTATTAAAATTGATATTAAACATGTCATGAATAAATGAGTGTTTTAATTTGGTCTTATAAAACATTTCATAAATCAAATGAAAGTTTTGATTGTAAATTATAAAACTCATATTAATATAAAGTTTTTAGTATGAGTATATAGCTACACCCATGATGAAAAGAGAAGAAGAAAATTATTCTCTTTAGATTCAACAAATTTTATAGAAATTTAGAGATGAACACTCTCTAAATTGTTTTTCGTACACCATCATCTTTAACATTTTTCCACATAACATCGTAACACATATTTTACCCGATGATCTCTCGAGCGAGGCACTCTCCGACAGTACATACTGCTTTGGTTGTTGTACCCTGAGAGACAGACACATTGTGTTGAGTAGAGACGTGAAATCTGTTTTAAGGGACTCGTGTCTAACACGATCCTCAGACACAACCGTCAATTTTTTATTTGTTACTTGTTGCAATGAATGAGTATAGTTGAAGATTCGAACGCGATGAAGGCTCGTGTTAAAAATACTATATGAAGACTCGTTGGAGTATATACTAAAGACGGATGTTCGAATCAAGTTTGGTACATAAATATTTTTTATATTTAATTTTCGATCGTATTTGTAAACGGTATTATACTAAAATATTTTTTGTGGCTAACGAGAGTATCGTTAGAATTACTATCTTTTAAAATAAAAGTGAACCTACTTCCTACAATGTTAAAACAGATTTGGTGATGGGATTTTTTAAACCTTATTACTATGGCTTTTTTTGGTTCATGAAATGGTAAAGAAAATATTAATTTTGATTTTTGTTAAAATTAAACAATTTTTTTGGGAAATAACATAGTATAATGTCTTGTTTGGATTTTAATAAAGATTAGTGTACAATCCATTATCCAAAATACCATGTTACCAAACGAATATTTTGATTCTATCATGTGTTAAAACATTTTTGTAAATGTTTAACAATCTAACATGTGTGTTAGAGATGGTTCAATTTCTAAAAGGCATTAGAAAATCGTTTGTAGTTTTAAAACTATTTATAACTATAATGATTTAAGTAAAATCAAATTTTATTTTAGAAAGAAATTAAAACTAGTGCTTTATAACAAAAAAGAGAAATATTTTATTTTATATGAACCAAGAAGCTTACAAACGATTTTGTAATCGTTCAAATCTAACAAGTGTGTTAGAAGCGAGTTTATTGTATATAAATTGATAAGCTTAAAAGCAATATTTTGTCGTTGTTTATTTCTAACTAGCGTGTTAGAACCGGTTTATATCTATATATTGAAAAGCTTTAAAACAATTTATGAAATCATTTATTTCTAACAAGTAAGTTAGAACTGGATTTATTTTATATAAATCGAAAAGCTTTAAAACGATCTTTGTTTTTGCTTATTTCTAACGTTCGGGTTAGAAGTGGTTATTGCAACCGATAAGCTTAAAAGGTTATTTATAGTAATTTATTTTCTAACGAGCGTGTTAGAAAACGATTTATTTAATAAGAACTGTAATATTTAAAATAATTGTTGTAATCATTTGATAAAAACGGTTTATATATAAACCAAAATATGTTTTTGACACGTATTTATAATTATTTATACTCTAATGAATGTGTTAGAAACGGTTTATTCTATAAATCCAAAGGTGTTAAACAAAAGATTAAAAGATATTAATTAATTTTATAATACTATTTCTAGATTTTATGGTCTTGACTTTTGTGATCAAGACATAAGATAAATACGATATATTTTTAAAATAGTTCCAAAGCTAGAAAATGTTTTGAATGAATGAAACATGTGTTTTGCAATATAAAATGATTAATTACTCATGGGAGAAGTAGCATGTCTCGTGTTAGAACCGTGTACGTACGGAGTACTAACTGATAATGAATGAAACCAAATCAAATAGTGCGGAATCCTATTTGATTGGTGATCCAATCAGTGAGAACGCAATTTCGATCAATCTAACGATTATTGAAATGTTAAGAACGATTAGAATAAGATCAACTGTGAACTATGAAGTTGGAACAGGCTCTCTGGAGTCTCTGGATGGCTAGGGTACGAATGTGTGTCAAAAGTCTTGAAGTGTTTTTTTCCACGAATTAGGTGGTATTTATAGGTTAGGTTTTTTCAATTGTACGACTGAACCGTTATCATGGTTCAGTCGTGCGACTGAATCATGCGATTGATTCATACGCACGACTGAAGGTTCAGTCGTGCAACTGAGTCAATCTTATGTCTCAATCGTGCGACTGATCCAGTCTCCTGGTTCAGTCATGCGACTGGTCCACTAGCATGAAGTATTCATGCGTATGGTCCATTAGCATGGTCCATTTGCATGAAGACTTCATACAATTAAGTTTGAACATGTTTCTCAATCATTATTGACTAAGAACTATGCAAAATAACCTCAAACCTATATAGTTAGTTAAATATACTTTATCACACATAAT
>BJCM01068158.1:0-12000 GCA_018326385.1 Flaveria bidentis
AACATAAAGTGTCTCATAAATCCAAAACTATCAATACAAATACTACACCACTCAAATTGCTTCACATGGATCTGTTTGGTCCTACCAATGTGATGAGCATTGGAAAGAGACAATATTGTTTGGTGATAACTGATTATTTCACTAGATTTACATGGGTCTTTTTCTTAAAACAAAATAGTGAAACATCAGAAACATTAATGAACTTTGTCATCAAGATTGAGAATCAACTTGATGTAAAAGTTAAAATTTTTAGGAGTGACAATGGTACTGAATTTGTCAATTCTAACTTGGATTCCTTTTTCAGGACCAAAGGTATTGAAAGGCAATTCAATGCACCAAGAATTCCAGAACATAATGGAGTTGCTGAAAGAATAAACAGAACACTTATTGAAGCAGCCAGAACAATGCTAGCTGACTCACAATTGCCTATCACCTTTTGGGATGAGGTAGTGAATATTGCATGCAATGTTCAAAATAGAACATTAGTTGTCAAAGAACATAACAAAACACCTTATGAGCTTTTATTTAAAAGAAAACTTTACATAGGATATCTTAAAGCTTTTGGGTGTCATGTATCTGTTTTAAACATAAAAGAATCATTGGGAAATTTTTCAAAAAAAGCCAATGATGGTTTCTTTGTTGGACATTATTCAACATCTAAATCTTATAGGATCTATATTCCACAACATAACATCATGGAAAAAAGTCCTAATGTATCTTTTGATGAATCTGTATTTACTAAATTAGTTAAAGGATCATCATGGTTGTTTGATATAGATGCTTTAACAGAGTCATTTAACTATGGTTATTTGAACAATGTAGGAACTGATGATACATGCTATCCATTTGTTCCACCCAATATAAATGAAGTGATATTATTTGTTGATCCTCCAAGGATTCACACATCCTCAGATGGATACACTTCATCAGCAGCTGCTGACACTGCATCCACAGATATACATTGTGCATCCGGAGATGTGAATATTGTCCCTGTAATTGCTCCATGCTCTCAAGTGGATGCAACAAACATTGGAAATGTGTCATCAAGTCCTCACTTATCATCCGGAGAAGTTCCTGTAACTCCTACGGAAGAGCAAAATGTTTTCGGAGAAGCCCCTATAACTCCTACGGAAGACACCCATGACGCTATTGATGTTCAACCTACGGAAGAACATTCAACACCAAATGTTGAACAGTCTACAAAAATCGATGTGACTAAGTTGCAATCATCTATTCCAATTGAATCAACTCCATCAACAAGAATCCATAAGACTCATCCAGTCAACAACATTATTGAAGATCCTACAAAAAGAACTACAAGAAGCCAAAGTGGTACTGCCAACATTTTTCTTTTTACTTTCTTTCTTTCACAAGTGGTTCCTCCAAACATCACTGCTGCTTTAAAGGACAGTAGCTGGATTGAAGCTATGCAAGAAGAGCTTCATCAATTTAGAAAGCAAAAAGTGTGGTCTCTAATTGATATACCTGAAAGCCAACATCCTATTGGAACTAGATGGCTCTTCAAAAATAAACTTGATGATAGAAGGATTATTATAAGAAATAAAGCAAGGTTAATTGCTCAAGGATATATACAAGAAGAGGGAATAGAGTATGATGAAATTTTTGCACCAGTTGCAAGAATTGAAGCCATAAGAGTGTTCCTAGCTTATGCATCATATAAGAAGTTCACTGTGTATCAAATGGATGTCAAGTGTGCCTTCCTATATGGGAAAATTGATGAGGAAGTTTATGTGTCACAACCCCCTGGTTTTGATGATCTTCACTACCGTCACAGGGTATACGAACTTGATAAAGCCTTATATGGTCTTCACCAAGCACCAAGAAAGTGGTATGAAACACTATCATCTTTCCTGCTCAAGCATGGATACAAAAAAGGAACAATTGATCAAACTCTCTTCCTCAAACAAGAACATCAAGATCTCTTGGTTGTTCAAATATACGTTGATGACATCATATTTGGATCAACAAATAAGAGATTGTGTGTAAACTTTGAAGAATTGATGAAATGAGAGTTTTAGATAAGCTCAATGGGAGAATAACTTTATTTATTGGTTTTCAAGTTCATCAAAAGACAGATGGGATTTTCATTAATCAAGAAAAATACATACATTAACCAAGAAAGTGGTATGAAACACTATCATCTTTACTGCTCAAGCATGGATACAAAAAGGGAACAATTGATCAAACTCTCTTCCTCAAACAAGAACATCAAGATCTCTTGGTTGTTCAAATATATGTTGATGACATTATATTTGGATCAACAAATAAGAGATTGTGTGTAAACTTTGAAGAATTGATGAAATCAGAGTTTCAGATGAGCTCAATGGGAGAATTAACTTTATTTATTGGTCTTCAAGTTCATCAAAAGACAGATGGGATTTTCATTAATCAAGAAAAATACATACATCAAATATTGAAGAAATACAATCTTGCTGATGCATCTTCATGCAAAACCCTTGCCTCAATAATTGAAAATATTGTACCTAATCCTTCAGGAAAATCTATTGATCAAAGATTATATAGATCAATGATAGGATCTCTTATGTATTTAACTGCCAGTAGACCTGACATTATGTTTGTTTTGTGTGTTTATGCTAGGTACCAATCAGATCCAAAAGAATCTCATCTAAATGCTATGAGAAGGATCTTCAGATATCTCAAAGGAAAACCAGGACTTGGTCTTTGGTATGCAAAAGATGGTGACTTCACACTCTACTCATATTCAGACAGTGACTATGGCGGATGCAATAGCAACAAAAAATCCAAAACTGGTGGATGTCAATTCATAGGACCACGACTAGTTTCATGGCAGTGCAAGAAGCAAACCAATGTATCTGTATCCACAGCTGAGGCTGAGTACATAGTTGCTTCAGCCAGTTGCTCTCTAGTGCTTTTGTTGTAAAATCAATTGCTTGACTATGGTTACAATTTCCTTAAAACTTCAATTTACATAGACAATTCAACTGCTATGTTTATGACTGCTAATTTTGTACAACATAGTAAAACAAAGCATATTGAAATAAGATACCATTTTCTAAAAGATTGCTCAGAAAAAGATTTGATCAAGTTAGTAAAAGTGGATACAACAAATTAGCTTGCTGATTTATTAACTAAAGCCTTCAATTCAGTTAGATTTAGTTTTCTAATTAAGTCTTTGGGTATGATTAACTTAGATTAATCATTATGAACAAAGAAAGAAAAGCATGTATTTGTCCCTATAAATAGTTATTAATAGAATACCTTCGGAAGAAACTTCTAAAGTATCTTCTGAAGGATATAATGATGCTTTAGCATGACATATGCATGGGAAATGATAGTACACTATGCCTTTGCTTCTTCCTGACTTCTTAAATATCATTAAAATTTGAGCTAGTTTCTTGATATCTAAGTAGGTTCATCTTGAGTGGTAACTACACTTAGTGAATGCCAAACATTATGCAAAGTGATTGTTTGTGAGAAACTTCATTTTGAGGATACAGAAAGTGAGTCTTTTTCTGATGTGACCAAATTACTCATCTAAGCACACTATATACAAATACTTTATAATATCTATCTTTGCAGACCATACTTCCTCTTTTTTGTGTAAACAAAGACCTGGGTGTATGATCAACATGTTGTTTATCAGTAACCAAATGGTGGAATGATCATGCTCCTCATCATCCCTCTGTTTTGTGTAAACAAAGACCTGGGTTAAAGGCACCTTTGTTTTAAGTGAGTAAAGACCTAGTGACCTGATGATGATCATATCTAAGCTCTCAAAAGAATCCAATGTGATCAACTGTACATTAATCTAGAGCTTTTATATCAATGCATTAATGAGATGTGCAATGCATCTCAAGATAGAACTTATAACTTAAAGTACATAGTTACTAAGTGTGAAAAAGTGATGATTTGACTCACAAAGGGAGGACAAAATCTTTGTGAATTGAATGTGAAGCCCACAATAGTTATTACCTAACCAACATGAAAACATGATAAACAATATGCATAGTTGATAAACTAACTCTTGTATGGATTAAAGTGGACAATATACTTGCAATCAGAACTAAGTTCAGGTATCAATTCATCAAAATAACTCATCAGGAAAAGACTTAGTATTATAGTATGATCCCATTATATGTGTATATATATGCTTGTGCGTTATTACATAGCCACAAGTTTTTCATGATAACCTTCTTAGAAATTTATGATAAATGCATTTTTTCATCATTAATCAAAAATTTTGGGGGAGTAGAATCATGAAAATAAGTTAATCCATCAACAGAATTGTCTATTCTATTATCAATTTGAAGGAATAGGAAACTGAGCACCATCTTGGCTCTTGGATATATGAAGTTTTTAAAATTTAAACTTTCTTGTGCATAATTGTCATGAATACAAAGTCAACAAGGTCCAAAGGCAATTAATGGTTCTAACTAGTGGATTTGGACCATACAATAAAATATGTTTCTCACAGTACTTTTTAAGCATCAGCAAAAGCTACAGTGCAATTCAAGTGTCAGCAGAAGCTACAGTGTGGAAACTTTATTAAATTTGTCCTTCGGTAGATTGGTAAACTACGGATGAGCCAGTACAAAAAGTATAACCTAATTTCATAGATTGGTAACCTTTGATAATTTAAGTTATACTTAATCAACAGAAGTTTTTAAGTCATCCGCAGATAATATACGGAATCCGTAGATCATGTGTGGAAGAACTAAAAACTACGGATAAGTTAAATTGTTAAGGGTCCCACATCATTAAATAAATAAAATTAATGTGTCTGAGAGAGTATAAATAATGTTCTTTGACTTCAATATTCATTATTCACTTTTTCAGAACACTTTTTCAGACCTAGAAAAATGCACTCAATAAACTTTTCCCCCTTTCTCTAACATTCAAAATTACCGAATCAAAACATCAAACAAACACATAACTATGTTCTCAGATCATTGTATTCAAGGTAAAACATGTCGTAATATTCAATAATGAACCGTTTGATTCTTGGTTATTCTCACAATTGTTCGCATTCTCGTATCAATAATGTGATTCTAATGAAATCTTCTCTATTCTTATAAACAAATGGATAAATGATTAACGAGAGAGCACAATGTGTATGCTTTCTTAAACCCTGACGAACCTATTTCAGAAGGATGCCAATACATTATTCGATATCTAAGAAGATCCAAGTTGTTCTATGCCTTATCAGCAGAGCCAGTGATTCATTAATCGCACATTACTGATTTCTAGAACTCCGCCCGAATGGAAGAAGATGGACAAGTTATTGTGGCAGATGTGAAGAATCAAAGACTAAGACTGGATAAACAGACAATAAGAAGGGTTCTTGAGTTAGGAGATATAGAAGTTGATCACCCTGATGTGTTTGAAAAATAATACATTGAGTGAATGTTCAATCTAATGGGATATGATGGTGACTTCGAGAATGGAGAGATAAAGAAAGGAAGAATATGAAAGCCATATAGAGTTCTCTGTCACACTTATCTTAAGTGCATCTCTAACAGGAAATCTGGACTTGACAGATTTTCAAGGCATATCTCTTCAGGCATTATTGGTGTCTTTGAGGGAAGAACATAAAATTACTCAAAGTACATCTTCAACTACTTATGTGATCACATCAAAGTGCAGAAGGCTGACAAGATGTACATGTTCCTGAGGTTCCTACAACTGATCATAAATGGTGAATTGTCTGGAATAGCAAGAGATGGTGATGTTTTTGTGCAAGCTCATCTGGGTAGGTATGTTTTGAACAAAATTAGTGGAAAATACCAAGGAGAAGATATGCAAATGTTTGCTCATGTGGTAGATGCTAATGTCAACCTCCCCAATAGAACTGGTATGGGAAGGCCAAAATGAAACTTCTCCTGCTAACACTGAGGAAGCCTCATCTTCACCTCATCAAACATCCACTCATCAACAACCTCAACCATCCCTATCACATTCACATGCCAGCCAAAACAGAAAACATATCTCTCCAATTCACCCTCTATCACCAAATCAACCTCAACCATCCCTACCACATTCACTTGCCAGCCAAAACACAGAACCTATCTCTCCAATCCACCCTCTATCACCAAATCAACCAAAAACACCCCAATCACAATCATTTGGAAGCCAAAACACTCAACCAATCTCTCTAATTATAGAAAGTTATCCACTGAGAGCTTTAACACAGGGGAAACAATCTTAGTCTCTCAAACTAGTATTGTTCAATTATCATTAACCAAGACTGAATCTCTTGTCCATTCAAATGATACTGAACCAGTCTCACCTGTCATTGTCCATCAGCAGCAACAACAACCACATCAAGAGCAAGTAGAGCAATCAGTTGAGTCATGCTCTAGCTCAGCAAGTGTGGCACATGATGGTGAGATTGTTGCTCAACATCCAAAAGAAGAAGAAGTAAACTATGTGGATGTAATTGCTTACCATTAAAATGAACTTAGTGATAATGACATCCCAGTGTGCAAAAGCTATCTGGTGGTTGAATACAACAAGCTTGTTGTGAAGTCTAACTACAGAAAGCAAAGAATTCAAGAGCTGAAAGTGATAATCAAAGAAAAAGATGATCTGTTGATGCAGCTAGAGGCAAGGATCAAAAGTGTAAGAGAATATGCTTTATGCAATAATGAAGTGATTGATGCTCTTCTTCAACAAGAATATGAGTTTAAAGAATCAATAAAGTTTAAGAGAGATGAGAATAAGAAGTTGATGTTGAAAATTGATCAAGTAACTGACTCTCTCTCTGGTCAATTAGCTTTATTAAAAAGAAAAGAAGAAGAGGTTGAGGAGCTGCAAATGAAAATATGTGTACCGGAATCAAATATTGCTCCTACAACAAATCAAACAAAAGAAGCTTCTGAGATGACAAAGCAAATCATTCAATACAGAAGAAAAAGGAAGTACTTGTGTCTTGTGAAGAAGGAAGTGATTGAGATACAAGATTCACCAAAAAGGACTAAATCTATTGAATCTTCATCCTTAAAGCCCATATGTCCTATTGAAACAACAAGTAAGGATGAATGGAATGAGCTCACAAAGATTGAACCTACCAAAGAGCAGAATGAATAAATGTCTGATGCCATGCTGACCACTAGAGACATACTTGAAGAAAGGCCAGAATCCTTAATATGTATGACTCTGATAAATCATGGATTTCCATATGATATGGTGGAAAGGATGAGTATGAGTGAAATGAAAGATGTGCTGAAAGAGTTTGAAGTGGCTAGTTTCATGATTCAAGACTGCAACTATGAAACATTCACAACTTATCAATCAATTCAGAAAATCAAGAAGGAGTTGGGTCACTGTGATACAGCTAAGCTCTCAAAATACAATATGATATGCTAGTTATAGGGTCATAACTACAAAAGCTATGAACTCAAGGAAAGATCAGTTGGTGAGCTTAGGAGAATGATGGAGCATGTCATGGCTGTTGAGCTTGACACAGGGGTGAGATTCAGAACTGAAGCTCCAAATTATGCTGCTGAGCAACAAAGCAAACTCCCTGCAGATCCTATAACCGTTGTATCTAAATATCAGCACAAAGGGAAAGATAAGCTAATAAGAGAGCCGAGGGCAGTTATCCTTGGAAAAGTGTGGCCTCTGGGCATAACAAATAAAAAGATTACTGAGCAAAAATCTACACTGATAGAGTTGTATGACCATATCACAACTCCCAATTTTGTGGAAGAAAACAGGATTATGGCCTAGAAATATGATCCAGACTGGGATTGTGCAATCATTAAAAGAGCATCTGGAAGAATCCAATACTTCAATAATGTATAAGCATTACTTTGTCCTCCTGATAGAAATATTAAAGATCTACAAAGCCTAATCATGTCTTACTATCCAATCCATTCAAGGGAAAGAGATTTTTCTATGTCTGTGGGAAAGATAAAGAAAAAATTCATAGATAATGTGCTCAAGAAGGCTAAGAGAGATGATGTTGAGCACAGAAAGAGAATTCAAGGAATCAAAAGAACAACATCTAAGCCCTCTTCACTTGTAGATGATGAAATGTTAAAAAGGGTTGGATACAACAACAGAAATGCAGCATCTATCAAAAGCTTTAATGGAAATCAATATACATCTCCCATAATATAATGGGGTTATGTTGAGAAAACAAAAGAGCTAGTGTTACTGAGTAATGCTAAAGGAAAGAAAGCTGATAAGATAAGAATTTTTGACCCAGTGGAGAACAAATTGTTTCACCCAAGCTATACTTTATATCTTTATGACAAATTCTTCCCAAAGCTAACTGATGAAAGGGCTCAGAATGACTTATGTCTATATGTGCACATGATTCAAGTTGTGGATATGCTGCATGCTAAAGCATACAAGAGAAGAAGGTATAATGTTGGGATGTTGAAAGGAGCTAACATTGAAGAAGTATTAGAACTTAAAAGCTCAGAAGAAGATGAGCTGGAAATAGTCAATAACTAATGTGTTTTGGAAACTCTGACTACAGAAGAAGACATTCTGGGATTGAGCTTTGATACTCTTAAAAGGATATGCGAAATGATGATCAAAAGGATGTGGTATCTTATTTCAATAAAAAGATGGTGTCAAGAGTAAAGGAACTTTCAGTTTTGCAGAGCTGATTAGAAGTATCTAAGCCTAAGGGGGAGGATTATTAGATCCAGGGTCAATAGGTCTAGTTCATTTTCTATAAGATTAGAACTTTAATCAATATTTGTAAAGAATACTTGTAATTCATTATTATATATGCATTAAATATATAGGTTAACCCATATATGTGTGTTGGTTTATGTATGTTTGCAGGTAAAACATTATAATTGGTGAATTTCTTAAAATTGACCATGTGTAAGAAACATCTACGGATGAACATTTTGTTCTTCCGTAGATATGTTTCTTACAAGTAAAATACATGCAAAGATCTTCTGCGGATAAACAACCAACTCTGAAGATGAAAGTGAATATTGTTTCGGAAGAACAAGATTGCTTTGGAAGAACAAGATTGCTTCGGAAGAACAAGATTGCTTCGGAAGAACAAGATAGCTTCGAAAGAATAAGCCTCATGCGGAAGAACAAACATCTACGGAAGACCATAGTCATGCGGAGTCCAAACACTTGTATTTAATAATACAAGTGTTACAAGTCAACAAGTCAACAAGGCAGTTATTCGAATCCCAAGAGATTCGATGATTCCTCAAACAAGAACAATTCAAATCCCAAGAGATCTGGTGTTTTCTTAATAGAAACACACGTGCCTATATATGAATCCTAGGTTTGACATCAAGAAGACGGCTTCGATGGCAAACATCCAAGAAACATTACAACCACCAAACATCACATCACACAAATCAAAACACTAGCAGTCGTCATATCATCAAACACTCAAATCAATATTATTTATTTATTCATTGTTTATTCAACTGTAATCATTAACATGTTTTAATGAAATACGTTTAAATTGAATAATTGTCTGTTCATTAATTGTGTTTCATTCATTGCGTTCATCCTATTCATTAATAGTTATTGATTTTGAAATTAATTCAAACAATTGAACCAAATTAACGTTAATTCCGCAAACGTTAACTTGACTTGAATTACCACTGATAATTCCTGATTGCGATCCTCGGATTCATATATGTAACCCATAGTTTCCATGGTTTTTAATTATAAACATGGTTTTCATTTGATATCTCCCCATATATACATATATATATGTATGTATGTATGTATGTATATGTATATATGAATGTGTATATATATATATACATATATGTGTGTGTGTGTTGGCGCGTGTGCATGTGCGCGCGTGTGCCAGCAGGCGGGCGAGCGTGTGTGCTTGCTGCGTGCGTGAAGTTCCAAATGAGAACCTAAGAAAAGAAGTAACAAAGGAATACATCTCAACCTTTTATTTACATTAACTTTTGATCTTAACCGCTAGATCCATTTCTAAATTTAGTGAATGTCATCACACTTGATCTCTCAAGAACTTTTATACAATCTCCCTTGTTATTGAAACCTAACCCCTGATGCTGAACAAGACACATCATATTGAATCACTATTGTTAGCCACAACCATTGTCGCCAACAAAAGCAACCACCAGTAAACCTTAGTGCCGATGTTGCTCTCCTAAATTATTATCTTGATTTGATCCTTAAAACCACCTGTGGACATTGACAACATCACCCAAGCTTCTATATTGTCAAATTGCTCAGATGAATAATCCTTCATTTCAATTACTCTATTATTATTAGAGAAGAGAAATGAATAGTTAGAGTACAAGGTAACAAGCGCAGGGTACAGCCTGTCTATGCACAAACAACTTACAATGCAAGGAGTCCAACCCTATCTGCACGCATGCATCATCCAACAAGTGTTTTTCTCACAACCAGTAATCAAGTTACATTTTATCACTCCCGTCACCCTTCTTCTCGCAGAGTCAGAGCCTTCATCTTCTTGCTGTAGGTTTGTTTCGGTGTTTAACCGTTTGCTGTGATGTGATTTTGGTGATGTTCCGGTGATTCGAGTTTCAATCGTGTAATATTAGTTTTTTTGGACAAAATTAGGAGTGTGATGTCACATTCATTTGGGGAAGGATATGAGACGATGAGGAAGGTTTTGGAGGAATCTATGAAGGCAACCAGTCCCTTTCTTATGGCGATGAAGATAAGATCGTCCATGGCAAGACGCACAGGATTGTATAGTTCAAACCTTTTTAACTTTTTTTTGTTTAATAGATGAGTTTAAGTTTATAACTTTAAACTTCATTTGGTTTCTTTATTATAGAAGCGAACGACCGGTTGCTCAAGCTCAGTGTCATTGATGATATTGACGTTTACAAGTGGCTGGGATCGAGAGGAATTACGTGGTATGTAAGCATTGATTTATCTAACTTACTGTATTTTTAGTAGTTCATTGCTTTATGACTGTTATACAATATCAGTTTCGTTTATTCTGTTGATTATTTATATTAAGGTTTTGTTTCCGAATTATTATCTTTTGATCAATGATTATATATTTGATGGTTTGGTCTATTATGATGGTTTTTGTATTAGTTTGTGAGGTGGTTTGATTATTTGATTATATTGATTTAATTATACGTAGTCTGGTATGTTGGATCATGTTTCTTGAATTATTTGCATGATAGCATTCTTTAACTGTCATTTTTTTGCTTGATACTATATGATTTTTAACTAGACTAAACTAAGGTTGCTTACTGTGTGTGTGCCAAGGTTGTTGTCTATTTTATGTGTCACACTTTGATGCTTATTGTGAATTTGTTATTTTAATTCATATTACTTTTTTATTATAATTTAACAAATTTAATAAACATACTAATATGTGTTATATTTTTTCAGAGAAAAGACTATACAGTCACTAAAAGAACTTAAAGATACACGGTTTTACGCATTTACATTCATGGTAAACACAAGATCAAGTACAACTCATGCTCTCTTTAGGTGGTGTTTCTCCCTCTGCTTTGTAACCTATTATAATGGTCGGGTTATAGGTTGAATATTATATATTTGTGTTTAGCTCAAGGTTTTTCTCTATGTATTTAGAAAAAGAAGACATTTTCACACATTTATCAATCGTACTGAATAAAGAAAAGCAAATACAATACAGAAACAAATGATATTTTGAATCCGTGAGTTCATATGAAATACAACCGTTCACAAATCATATATTTAGTTTCTTTGAATAAAACTATAAACTACTTGTATGTGCTCAGTGTGAATAAAAACTGTTGGATCCTTTATGCCCAACACACATAGAACATTGATGTGGTTAGTACGTTATGATCCAAGTCGGGTCATACCCAATAACAAGCTTAGCAAACACCAATTAATATTTAATTGATGATATGATCATGCAATTAAATAAATACACCATTTTAGAAAATGGGTTTTCTAAATAGATTGTGTGTGAGAAAGAACAACTTATAAGGATAATTTGTTCATCGATATTATTTGTAATGTTGTTTAATTTAGTTGAATAACATCAAA
>BJCM01068159.1:0-25283 GCA_018326385.1 Flaveria bidentis
TACATACATACATACATACATACATACATACATACATACATACATACATACATACATACATACATACATACATACATACATACATACATACATACATACATACATACATACATACATACATACATACATACATACATACATACATACATACATATATATATATACTAGTTTTAATAAACCCGTGTATTACACATGTTAAATATATATATACGTATGTGTGTGTGTGTGTGTATATATTCATGTATATATATATGTATATACATCTATATATGTATACGTATATATATATCTATATATATGTATAGATATATGTATATATATGTGTGTATATATATGTATATATGTATATATGTATATATAGATATATATATATATATACATATATATATGTATATGTATATATATATGTATATATATATATCTATATATATGTATATATATGTGTGTGTGTATATATATATATTAATATAAACTTTTCTATGTTAAAGTAGTTGTTGCGACCGTTTTCAGTATTACAACTCCTGAGTATGATCACACAATCTATGATAATTTTAGTAGTAACAAAAAGTTCAAAAGAAATATTAAAATCACTCCTAAAGTATTTTTAAGGTTTAATATTCAACTAATAAGGTTTGATAATCAAATATCCAAAATACTTACTGAGGAAAAAAAACCATTCATTATTACATTCGTCTTATAATAGTCTCTTAACAAATAGGTAAAAGTCATTTTCCAAAAAAAAAGAGAAAATACCCCTCATAAATATACAATTTATCGTTAAATTAAATATATTTTTAACTTAATTCTCCATCACAAGACCATGATTTGTCGGATTGTTGAACTTATTTTTAAAATTGAGCTTGTTTATAATGAGGGTAATATTTAATTGAAAAACAATATCTTGTGTTGTATACGATTTCATGTGGCTTTCATGGGTTAATAAATTAGTCTTCTGCCGTTCTAAAACTATAAAAAAAAGGGGAAAAATAAACAATAAACAAATAGTTTTCTAGCAAAATAGGTTTGTTTTTAATTGAATTTCGACTTACGCCATCATCCATGTTTTATATCTCAACAAGGAATTCAAAATTTTAGCCAATTTCCAGAATTTCAATCACACCTTTTGATATAAAACATACTAAAGAGATTTTAGCTTAATGCTATTTATTTACTATATAGATTGTACACAGTAGTATCCATTTTGATAAGATAATGGTTCAAGTACCTTAGTTAACGATGATATAGATTTAATATAGTATTAGATGGATGTATATGTTTGTTGTTTGGAAATTTTTTTTAAAAGGAAGCGTTAATTTTAATTTTGTTCCCTAAGATTTGATAATAGTAACTATCTCCTTCAAAATATTAAAAATATTAATTTACTTTTAAAAGTTGTTTTAATTTCAGTTTAAAATTTTTATAATTTTGATTCAATTGAAACATTAATGAAACTTTTGAACTAAACTGAAACAAAGTTCTGGTTTTTTCACATAAAGATAAGTTTCATCTTGACAATGTTCTCAAATACACGCAGGGGCGAAGCTTTTAAGGGACCGGGGGGGCTCTATTTTTTCGTCCGTAGTGTTAAATTTTAGTCCGATATTGTAAATTTTTGGCCCGGTAGTGTAAATTTGTATATAAATATCGAGTTCGCCCCCCTAAAAAATATAATTTCGCCCCCGTCCCCATACCAAGTTGGTTAAGCTCCGCCACTGAATACACGACTGACTGATTAGAACGGATTGATGTAAGAGCTTACATCAAAGGATGTGTCAGTCTAGTACTTAAAGGTTTTATATTTGAGTAATAAAAATGATTAAGTGAGCCACTAACTCATCACCGATCCATTTAGCCGTTAAAAATATTAATGAGTTGGGAAATATAATTGATAGGTATATAGAAGGTTCTGACATCTATATAAAACAGATTAGATCTATGGTTGTGGTGTTTTTCTAGAATTCTATCTCACATGCATAAAAATACATCTAGAATATAGCTTTATAAAAAGCACTTGTGACGGTTTTTTATCCGTTCAAATAAATATTCCAGCTTCATAAAACGACACTATTTGTAATAATAATTTTGTGATGACAATATCAGTTATAAAAGGCATTTTGTTTTTTCGTGATGTACAAGCAGCCTCAAAAAAGGCGTTTTAATCTTTCAAATTTTAAAAGTTATATAGGGAATCATTAGCAAATAAATAATTAACACTTTTAATATGTACTAATTACAAATGCAACATGTAAATATAACAAAAAAGGTGGTGGCCGAGGATTCTTTTCAACAAATGTTTTTTAAACAAATGCCGGGCCAATCGGATAAACTCATCTATCTCCTAGAATATTACATAATGTAAAATGTACTATTAAAATAATCTTAACACTCGAAATTTTACCTGAAAGAGTAGTGTAAACAGATGTTTGCCACTAAAAAGATTAGAAAGAAAGAACTATGAAAATAAACCTTAAACAAATCACCAAGTCTTATTTATGTAGTGCGAAATTATGTACATTTTCAACAGAGTTAAGTCAAAAATTAAAATAGATTTAAGAGGTTTAAAAAGACAGTTGATAGTGGCAACTTAGTACTCGAGGAACTAAACATACACTGTTCCCTTTTTTATTTCAACAGAAACATCACAATTCGTCCTAGGATGGGAATTGCAGCAGAAAAACCCATTAACGTCTAATAGGCAGTTGGGCATTACAAGAATGTAGAGGAACCACCCATGAACCTCTTATCAACAACCATTCATCATCATCATTTCTTATTAACCCATGCACCAACATCCTCTTACGTCCATCTAACAACATGCTTGTGTTCTATAAGGTGTACAAAGTGCAAAGCGTTACATTACGTTTGTCATTCTTGTCTTGTGCTCGGACACATTAGGTGCATTGCACCCTTTTGACCCCACTGGGTGTCTCATTGTACGGGAATACATTCCTAAAAAAGCTTCTACTTATAAACTCCTGTAAGGAGTTATGCTTTCAATGTGAAACAAGCTCAGTTTTCATAAAGTTTCAATCACACAACAAAGAGTATCAACACTTTAGCTTAATTTCATTCTGAACATGTTTTAATTTGTAATAATCATCTCACATGATAGAACATAAACACACTAAACTAAAATTTTAAGCATAAGTTTCTTTAAAGTATCTTATTTTGTGGTCTTTTAAAGTATTTGTAATCATATTTATACCTGAGTGGTGTTGAAATAGTTTTTAACTATTATCATTTGACTACCAATATTAGTTTGACCTGTTTTGCAATTTGGCTTGTTTCACATCTTATTTGAGCTTAAAAAGAGAAGTGAGGGCCTAACTAGTGTTATTCTTAGAGTTATGCACATTGGGTTCATTGAAAGTAAATTCGAATTCATACTAATCTTTAACTAGAGTTAGAAAAACAATTTCAAATCAAAACCATAACATTGCACAACAATCACCTTTTCGTAGATGGACATGTTAATGAAACAACCACATGTACTTTGTATCTTCTTTTTGGACGACAAATATTTATACTATTACTTCTACATTACAACAAATTACATCATGTTTAGGTTTGAACCCAATATCTTACTTTTAAAAAACAAAACCTCTAACAAATAAGCTAAACCCACATTTACATGTCCTTCGTATCTAATTTGTAAGCAGAAATTATGTTGCATTAATGGCAACATTAAATTATGAAAACAGATACATGAAGTGACAAAAAGTTGTCAAAGTGATAAATCTTACATCTATGACAAATGTCAATAGGTAGCCCTGAATTACTAAAAACTTTTTGGCCTAAAAATCAAAGAATGTGTAGGATAGGTGGTGTGCTTGTCCAACAAAAGGGTGCTAATCGAAAAAATCGTTGAAGAACAAAGTCGTTGTGTTTTTTCTAAATAAAAAATAAGCAAAATTACTAAACCTATGGGAATAACTGTAGAAATTTTATTGTGGATAATGTAAAGTGAGTGCATGTTTTCTTTTGGGGGCATCTCCTCAAGCCTCTTACTAGTTCGATGTAATGTAATTTGGTGATTAATAATTTTTTGCCTTCAAAAAAAAAAAGATGGTGTGCTTTTTGCCATTCAAAGAATAACAAATGAAAACATTAGGGACTTGAAGTAAACACACACAATAACTTTAGGGACTGCAATCACACTAATACAACAATTACACGGACGAGATTGTATCTTTTTAGCTTTTGAACATCAATCCTAAAGTAGTAAAGTATCGTGGTCTCACAAAGAGTATAAGGCAGCGAAGGTGCTCAAACTGCTATGATTTTGGTGGTTCTTTCTTCATCTATTTCAAGCAGGTAAACTCTACAACTCCTTATAACCTAATCAGTTCAATTGTAGCGATTGAGCGCTTCATTTTGATACCAAAATCAAGACTTGTTGTGGCAAAATTGGAACTCGTTTGGTAAGTAATAAAGCTAAGCAATGATCCATTGTTTGTGGCCATAAGATCAAAATTGCAAGTTTGATTTGTATGTTTGTTGATTTTGGAACATGCTGCAATCCAACTTTACTATTTTACTTGCAGGGAAGTAAGGGCATAATTATAGATTCGATAGATGTTTGGAGCTACTTTTTCGCAATTAGGTGCACCTAATAGTCTGCTTATAGCTTCTTCAAGGTTTGATTAATATCATTTAATCCAATAATTTCTTTCGTTCATGTATGTACATGCAATATGATGTTTTATGAGTATGTGTGTGAAACTAGGGTTTTTTTTGGGTGGTATAGGTGTTGCAATAGAAACAGACTGGTTGTTAAAATGACAGCAACTGCAAATGTGAACTATGGAAAATCAATTGAGTCGGTTATTGTAAAGCCTCCTGTTCACCCAACTTATGATTTGAAGGGTGTTATTAAGCTAGCCCTTTCTGAAGATGCTGGAGATAAAGGTTTGATTTTTGTTATATATTTTTTTATGTCATGTTACTTCTGAACTTTCCAAAAAATTGCCTACAATGTTGTTAAACAATTTTATTTACTGATATTTTGGACTCATTAATGTAGGGGATGTCACTTGTTTGGCCACCATACCAACTGAGATGGAGGTTGAAGCTTATTTTCTGGCAAAGGATGATGGAATTGTTGCAGGGATTGCACTTGCTGAAATGATATTTAATGAAGTTGATCCTACCTTAAAAGTATTGACAAACAATGCACCCTGCCTAAATATAAAACATTGTTTTAAGTTGCCGAATATCAGTAGATTTTTTCTGTTCAAAATGGTATTAGGTGGAGTGGTACAAAAAGGATGGAGATAATGTTGTTAGAGGACTAAAGTTTGGCAAAGTGCAAGGTAAGCAATAGACATGATCAAGCTGCATGTCCTTTTTTAATTTCAAATATAATCTGATTATAATTGTTGTGTTTCATCTCTTAACTTATTAGGAAGAGCACATAGTATTGTTGTAGCCGAAAGAGTTGCGCTCAACTTTATGCAGAGGATGAGTGGCATAGCCACGCTCACAAAGGTGTGATTATTAGAACTTTTCTTTAGCTCGTATCTATGAATCGATTTGATACATTGATTTTTTCAACTATTTCTATCTTTATGATAAATCTATGATCTGTTAGAAATGTTTTTCTAAATGTGTAATTTTGTTACAGGCAATGGCAGATGCTGCTCATCCGGCATGCATTCTGGAAACAAGAAAGACTGCTCCAGCATTGCGTTTGGTGGATAAGTGGGCGGTGTAGTTCACTTATTTCCATTTTATTTTACTCACATATACCCTAAAATTTTAGTTTTTCTTCTCACTTTCTTGCTAATATTAAGCTTTTCTTTTCTTTCCTTTTTTTTTTTTGCTAACAGGTACTCATAGGTGGAGGCCAGAATCACAGGATGGGTTTATTTGATATGGTGATGATAAAAGATAATCATATTTCTATAGCTGGTGGTGTTTCAAATGCCCTCAAATCTGTTGACCTATATTTGAAGAAAAATAATCTTCAGATGGGTGTTGAGGTAGCTAACTACTAAAATCATATTTGAAATCTCAAATAAATTTTCAAGTGATTAACAAAATTGATTTAATGTTGCTTCTGTAAACAGGTGGAGACTAGGACATTTGAAGAAATACATGAAGTCCTAAGTTATGCTTCCCAAAACAAAACTTTGTTAAGCAGAATAATGTTGGATAATATGGTTGTGCCTCAACCTGACGGAGATATTGATGTATCCATGCTTAAACAAGCTGTAGAGCTTATTAATGGCAAGTTTGAGACTGAGGTAAAAGTTTTAAACATCATCCTTTTATTTTTATTTTAACTTCTATAACCAAATTGACATGTTCCAGGCGTCGGGAAATGTTACCCTGGAAACGGTACACAAGATTGGACAAACTGGAGTGACATATATATCTAGGTAATAATAAGTTAAAAAAGCTTTTTAAAATCTTGTGCACCCGTTATTTACATTGTGTGATTCGTACATGTACACAGCGGTGCATTGACACACTCAGTGAAAGCACTTGACATATCCTTGAAAATTGATACCGAGTTGGCGCTTGAAGTTGGAAGGCGCACAAAACGCGCATAGTCATTTTTAATAAGAGAGTTGGTTTGTTTCCCTTCTACAGATGTTGTGTTTCATAATTTTGATATGCTTTCTTCTACTTTGGGGGTAGAACACATTGAAGGAATAAGGTCATAGAGCATGTATGCCCTGTCAAATTTCAAAAAAGGAAATTCTAACATACGACATAGTAGATTTTCTTTAATTGGGCTCCTCAGTCTGTAGACTTTAATATGCAGTAACAGACTCACAGTTGAGGTTTGTGCTTAGTTGTTTTCTGCTCACTTTGAAAATATGTCCTTTTGCTAGTTAAATATTTAATAATCAGTTTACTGGTGGTGCAAATGATTAGTTCATGACTAATTTTCCTATGATTGAGTAAATGATTTGTTTATTGGAAGAGCTAGCAAATGATTTGAATGTGTGTCAGATTAATTAAAAGAGACATTTCAATGGTGCGAATCCATGCAATTAATATATTTAAATAAAATAAGAAAAAAATGACATACAAGACATAAGACAAGCATAATAACACCGATCATGCGTATAACATAAAATTTGGTATAAATATATCTTTAAAGAAACACAAATGTTATCTCATATGTCAAACAAACAACAAAACCAAATCAAATGAATTTGCAGACTATTAACCAAGAAGAAAACACAAAGAAAGCACAAGAAGTTGCTTCAGCTCTTTGTTTTTCTTCATGAACTGAAAAAATCGTGTATAAATAAAAAATCAAGAATAATATAAACCAATTACCATCAGAAAAGGTTAGTCATCAACATGTTGAAGTTGTTGAAACCTTTGAAGATGCCCCAATAACAAATTAGCCTTTCGTTTAGCCCGTTCTGTGCCATTATTAGCAAGTTCCATTAATGGTGTCAATACCCCGAGCCTGCTTATGAATCCGAGATTCTCATCGTCTCTTTTGCACAATGAAAGCAAAATCGAAATGGCATTTTCTTGGTTTCTTGAATTGCCAGCTGCCATATGTTCAACTAAATTAGGAATGATGCAAGCTCTTAACATAGCAGCTTTAGCTTCTTGATGACTAGCAAGAATTGAAAGTATGGTCAGAGCTTCATCAACCATGGAACCACCCGGATCAGACAACATTTTGACTAACACTGCAATGATTCCTGCCCTAACAGCCCTCCCTTTGTTTCCTTGGAAAATACACAGATTAAATAAAGCCGTTGCAGCATCATTCTTCCCTCTTTTGCTTCCATTTTCAAGAAGATGAACCAATAGTGGAATTGCACCTGATGCACCAATTATCATCTTGTTTTCATCAGCAAGTGATAAACTAAAAAGGGTAGCAGCTGCATTTTCTCTTGTTTCCATGGGTCCTGATTTAAGTACCTGTACAATTGAAGGTACTGCATTTGCTAGCATTATGAGTTCGCGGTTGTTTTCATATATTGAGAGGTTGAGAATTGAAGTAACTGCATGTTGCTGTGTAATAATATCTTCAGATAATAATAAATTAACAAGAATTGGAATTGCTCCTGCTTCTGCAATGAGTATTCGGTTGTCTGTGCTTCTCTTTGATAAAGATCTTATTTCAGAAACAGCAGTTCTTTGTTCTTCAATAGACGGGCTTGAGAGGTTATGAACAATTGCTTCAATTACATCAAGAAATGATTTGTCAATGTTCTTCAGTCTTGGGTTTGTTAGTAAAGTTGGGTGGTCAATGTTGTGAAGTGTACACCATTGAGTGATTAAACTTCTCAAGACATAGTTAGGAGTAAGTGTGAGGTTTTGAAGTTTTTGCTGAGTTTTTGGGCATGTTGAATTCCCACAGTTTATCCATCTTTGTATGTATGATCTCTCATAAGTCTGCAAAATAATATAAATATTTGAATACATACACGTGTGCTCTCATATATGTTTTTGATGTTAGGATAAACAACTTCTGTTTCTATCTATTATATTATTCAAGTTCAAATATACAGTTTTCATATATTGACATACCTGTCCTGTGGACACAATAACAGGATCTCTGAGGAGCTCTAGTGAAATCGGGCAAAGGAAGTCATCTGGAATCAAAGGCTTCTTGTTCTCCTCAGCATTGTTTACTGCATCATCGGTAGGTTTCAACAGACATGGTGCCTCAGATGAAGCAGTTGCAGACTCGTATATCATTTCATCCGGGTCACTTATAAGGCTTTCATTGGAAACACTTCCCACTTTTGATTCAACTTCATGATGATTATGTTTGATTGGATGAAGAATATTAGATTCTTTCGCCAATGACTCAGATAAACCACTAGATAAAATGGTCAAATCCTGTGATCCCCCATATCGTTCTGTGGCTCTTTTTAACTGAGCTCTCACTAAGTCAACCTATGAAACCAGATGCATTGAGAATAAAACTCCTAGAAGATAAGCATACAAATATACAATCATGTTTGCATTTCTTACTTGTTCTTTCACTTCCTCTGATATGTCAAAACGATCATACGGCAAGCTGCCTAACGCCTTTTCCAGTTTCCATGTAATGCATTGGAACTGAAACGCGATTTGCTGTGCTGTTCCATCCTATATATAAAAAGTAATAGACTATAATATTAGGAAAGTTTGAAGTTCTAGCAAATGCAATGGCTAATTTGCAAGAATACTACTAGTAGGAATGTATGCTGTTGCTGGTCAGAAAACTAATTCACTCGTAAGTAAACCAATATGCTAATTAGGCTTTTCCTATACTGACATCTGATCTACGCCTGTTAACTAACACTAGTTAACAACCAAACCTACACATCGCAGAATTTTAACCCTCACTTGTTGGTGACAACAACACAAACCCTACGAAATTAAATCCCTATGAAAGAGTGACATGCTAATTAGCTAATACATGCAATTGCTGAGAGATGATAATGTAGATGGATTATTATGGAGTTTATAGCTAGAACTGAATAATATAATATAAATTCATAATCAATTAGTTGAAATCTACTCAATTGAACAACAAATTCAACAATAATACAAAACTGGAGATGCATTTACCGGGGAGATACTATGATCGAAGCTTCCTGCAAACAGAATCAGTTTTTTAGCAGCTTTGAGAGCCTCCGTGAGCTCACATAACGAAGACGAAGACGATGAAGAAGAAGCGAACAAATCCAAGGGCCTCAAATCGCCTTGATAATCCCTAATTTCTTCAAACAAATGCGACAATAGGGCTAGTCTTCTACAGAGGTCTGTACAGTCCTTCTTGAAGGCTCCCGTGAATCCGGTGGCGGATCTCCGTGCAACATCTCGGACTAGCCGGAGAAGAGACTGAATCGCCGCCACAACAGCGGTGGAGTCGTCGTCGGCCATCGGTGGTGGTGGTGGTGGTGGTGGAGTAATTGTGAAGATTTGATAAGGATTTATGAGAAATGAAAGTTAAGAGGATTGTGGTTGTAATCAATGATTGAGAGTTGAAGCGTGTTTTTGGTGAAAGGGAAGGAGACAGTTGTAAGGGGGAATATTATGAACGAGAATAAATTTGTTGGTTGTTATCATCGCATATAACATATCCTTAATAATTTTATCTTTATGTTACAACTTTTCTATTGATATATCATAAGAAAAATCTCAACGTTTATATTTTCTAATTTAATATTTATCTTGTTATATTGTCTTTTGAAATAAAACAACTTTTTCAATTTTCTATTATCATGATGTGTCAATATGCGTTACAATTACAATTGTATATAAGTGTTACATTATGTTGTTTAGTTGCAAAGTATTGTGATGCAAATGTTTACAATGATGTATTGATGTGCATCTAAAACCTGTAACTGTGTGTCTAGTGTCCAAAATCTAATATGTTATCTAATAGGACATCAACTTAATAACCGTGAATGGGTGTGAGGCTAGACCAGGTACGAAGAATGAATCTATATCTGTGCGCGGTGTCAATACGATAGTTGTGCATCAAAATACACAATAGTAAGTCTAACATATACAAAAGAGTTTCTATATTTAACAAAGTTATGTAGAAGATGCGGGTTGTGAATATGGTAGTTGTCCATTTAATAAGATGTTTGACAAAAAAGTACTTGTAACACTAAACATACAAAAAACCGCTTGTTAGTCTACGAATACATCTTGATACCTCTTGGTGTGTGTGTGCGGGTTGTTACATAGAAATGGATAGAAAACAAATCATGTACGTAGATAAAAGTAGATGCAATAAAATATTGTAAATACTTATTGGCCTCTAGTCGACATATAGTGGATCAACTTGATGTGTTGTCGTGTGTGGCAAGTTGCTGGACTGCAACAAGAGGACGAAATGGTCAATTTCATGTGTTTTCCGCAGCAATTTGTACATTATCTACTTTTATGAGTTGCAAGTTATTTTTGAATGCAGCATTATCAATATTTTTAAATGCAAATATTTTCAGAACTAAGAAGAAGTATAGGTGAAGGGAAAAACATGTCTCATAGAAAGAATAGAATTAGATAATAGAACTTTATTCACAGATCGAATTTCTATCAGTGGTCCAATGGATTTTATCCGGACCTGATTAACCCGTCCGATCAAATCTTACCCGTATTCGAAGAAACCCGATTCAAACAATCCGTTACCTGAACAACTCGAAAACCGATTAAACCAATTCTTGTTCGGGTCGGGTTTCGGATAAACTTTCAAACCTCAAAACCCCGAATAACCCGAACCGATTAACCCGTTATCCGAATAACCCGATCAAACCCATATTATAATTAAGTAAACTATATGTATACACTTGCTTAGATTGTCCAAATTGATTAAATTGTTTGTATATAAATATATGATTTAAGCACATTTTATAAATTACAGAAGTAAACTAATTTAGGTCCACTAATTTTATAAGATTTCAAATGAAAACTCATTATAAAATCTACAAAATTAAGTCTATTGTTTAATACCCAAAACCCGACCCGAACAACCCGTTACCCGAAAAACCTAAAACCGATTAAACCGATTGTTATTCGGGTCAGGTTTCGAGTAGGCTTTCAAAGTTGAAAAAACCGAATAACCCAAACCAATTGACACGAAACCCGATTAAATAACCCGATTAAATAACCCAATAAACACCTCAAGCCAACTTATGAAATTAGGAATATTTAATAAGTTAAGATAGCTAATACTTCTTTGATAAGTTATTTAATATAAATATAATAAACAAATGAGTTAAAGTGATAAACTAGATCCTACAGGAGATGACGGATGAATTTGTTCTATTACAATTCAAGAAAGTTATTGTTGTATCGAGGTATTTTTTTATGATATCAGAAATCTTTGTTTATAATTGAGGCCTGGAATATAACAAACTTTGTAACTAAAAGGATTAGAAATTAATCTAAACGTCCTTAAGGTAAGGAACATGCTGCCAATACGTTGCATCTCCTCTTAATGGCAATAAGAATTTATATTATACCATATATCAGCTGGTTGATATATAGCTAACTGTATTTATTTAGTATGAACTAAATTTTAATTTTAATATGTTTTGTACAGTAATGAAACAACAGAATGGTTGTTAAATAGGTGGCATCATGCTAGCTATCACGCCAAGGACATATATATGAGGAGGAACTTGATAGTCAAATGTTTTATGCACACCTTTACTGAACCTTATCCAATTGATATATTCGATTTTAAACTTTGACAACCAAAAAATACTCATTCAACCATTTTTAAAGATAAAAAATACACACTAATTTAGGTAAATAGATCAAGAATCAATATCACTCACATATCACATATAGTGCGCATGCACCGGTGGTTGCTCAATAAATATAAATAGCACCTTTTTAGAACATTTATAAATGATTTTTAGCCATAAACTCAACTCAAAACCTAGATAATTATGAATGATTACAAATAATAATCATGGTATTCCAAGCATAAGAAATTTAAAACTATCGTTGTATAAAATCTTTTATAATATTCAGCATGACCAAACACTTATATGACCATCTCCAAACGGGATGCCCATATGGCGCCGAGTTAGAAGAGAGAGGTGGGTCGTTTGTAGATGTAACAAGGCGTCAAGGTGAGTTGGAAGAGAGACAGCAGGGGCCATCTGTGTAAAAGGGTGAGTCGTGAGCGAGGAGGAGAAGTTTTTTAGAGATGCTTGAGAGAGTAGTAGGGCCGACGTGAAGGCGCCCATGATGTGAGTGGTTGTGTGAGTTAAGACAGAAGAAGCCAATGAGCCATGACATAAAAAGAAAACTAAGATTTTTCATCACTCTCAGTTGTAACTACAATATTTATAAAGTTTTCTTGGTCTTGACATTTATATTTTGCTTATTCTGTTTATGTCACTACATTCGTCTAAAACCTACAAATCACTAACACTCTTTGAAGCTCAAACACTAGTTATTTTGCACTCATTTCACCAGTTTCAAAGGCCTCATCATCACATTATCTTCATGATCCAATATCTGCATCCGACAACAAACAAACATCAATAACATGATTTAAAAAAACAAGAAACAAAACAAGTTACAATCACATGATTGAGGCACTTACATGGCAATGGTAGACATATCCCGGCTCCGCAGTTGCATCGAAGGGATACGACGCGTTTGTATGTATGTAACCGAACTTCACAATGATCTTCGTGATGTATCCCGGATGCATCTTATACACATTCTTCCATCCTTTCTCGTACTGTTCCACTCTCAACTTTTTACCACGCGCGTATTTTCCAATTTGGCATTTTTCAGCATCATTAAGCTTGTTCATACATTCTCTAAATTCATCTATATTTGTTATATTTGTTTGATCCAAAACTTTAAAGAGCCCAAGATGGATATGCAACGGGTGATTATCCTCCGTTAGATTTATCACATACCAGATCTCCGTGGACCCGACTTTCGGTTCCTCGGTCACTGGATCGTCATACGACTTTGCATTTATATACAGATGAACCGGTTCATCTGTAGGACTAGTGTACTCATACATAGCAATGTAACGAGTTTTCGATACTTCTGATAACCTCGGCGTCAGGTACTTCAACAACTTCCCCGGGACCCGCGACGAGTCAAACTCACGGTGACGGTTAATGATGAATTTCATAACTTTACCGTTATTCCTGTTGACCGGATCTCCACCAGGGTAAGGGTACGCCGCACTGTTGTGCAAAATAGCAGAGTTGGACTTCGACTTTGAAAAGTCAACGACCACGTCAGCTATTTCAGAGGGGCCCAGAAGTATATCCTTCACCAATACTGCCCGCTCATTATAAACGGAGTCAGATCCCACGTGGATAAATCTTAGACCGTTACCGAAAAAGAACTTAAAAAACCTAGCGTTACTAGCGTTGATGATTCGGAACCGGTATTTTCTCCTTCGAACGTTCATATACGGCCACGCTTTTCCGTTAACCACAATGACGTCGCCGAAATACTCCGGCTGCCACTGCGGATGTATCTTCGGGTTGTTTCCGGTAGGATCCATGTAGATCGATCCATTAGTTCGAAAACTACGGTCAAACACGATCAACGGCCGATCAAACTCGTCACCGGAAGGCAGCCGGAGTGGGGCTTCAACGTCGTGATGACGTATAATGTAGGCTCCAAACAAACCTGTAAGTGACATGTTAACACTGTAAATTGGAAATAGACTAACAACCGTTACAAAAATAAGAAAATTAATGAAATTTACTAAAATGGTTAAATTTGACCAGTTTTCTATTAAAATAGTTAAGATTTCCTCAGCATCTACGTGTAGAAAATAAAAAAGGGAATTTTACTAAAATGGTTAAATTTGACCAGTTTTTTTTATTAAAATAGTTAAGATTTTTCAGCATACATGTGTCATGATCATATATGATGCAGTCAATTTCAGCGGTTTATTTCCTACATTTTCACCCTCCAGGCTACATGCTAAGCTAGCATGTTACGTACTGAAATAAATGAAATTTCATACACGTGCCGAATTTTGATACATAACAACAAGTGACAAGATAAAACCAATAAATCTTGAACATTTTAATAAAATTTCCAACTAAATATAGTTGTATAGACGAGGAGCAGTTATAAAAAAGCACCTGCAAGAAGGTTGACTCTGGTCAACCCCATGGCGTGATCATGATAATAGAGATTTCCAGGCTGTTGTTGGTTGTGGTAACGGTAGGTCTTTTTGGTCCAGTGTGGTCCGACGTCTTGGAACCCAGCGGTGAACCATGAGTGTGAGTTGCCGTCGCTTTGTGGTTCGTCGATGCCGCCGTGGAGGTGGACCACCGTCGGAACGCCGCTTCGGTTACGGGGGATGGCGGTGGGGATGGTGGGGTCCCATGGGAGGATGTGTTTTGAAGGGAGCTGATTTTGCCACCTCACGTGGGTACTCACACCCTGGACGGCTTCGATTGTTGGACCAGGGACCGTTGCGGTGCGCTTCGTTGCACCGAATGCGAACACCTTGGTGGGTGGGAGTTGCTTGTGAAATTTCTGTAACGGAATAGACGGATAATAATAATATTATAATAATAATATTATAATAATAATAAAGTAAAGTAAATAATGTGACACTGTTGATCTAACATCAAATGATGTAAAATAAAGTGAATAATCAATTACGATGATGAAACAACTATTGGAAACATTCAAAGTTAGCTATAACAGCAAACGTGGTTTTTTTGGATGCAAGATATTGAGGTGTTGGTAATTGAAGTTAAGCATCATAAATTATTTGAACTAGTTTTATTCTTCTTGTGCTTTGCGGGAGAGTCATGTTAATTTTTTCATATGTAAAATTGTATTACTTTAATCGTTATCTATCTGGTTTGTTGTAAATGATAAAATTAAAGTTTGATGATGAAACTATAAAATATTATATTTTCATAATTAAACTCTCAAAAAAAAGTCACTATAAATAGGTTAGTGGTTAAATTTTACAATTCTAAACATTAGTGGTCAAAGTTAAAAACTAAATCGGTGCCAAACTCTAAAATTTTAAACTTTAGTGATCAAATTCACGCACCACACGGTGAGTGCCTAATCAATATCTCACATGAAGGTTGCGTTAGTTTTGTTGTTATTGTCAGAAATCGTAAAATCAAAGTTTTGATGGTGAAACTAACAAGTTTTAAACCTTAGTGATCAAACTAAAAAAACAAAATCTCATTATAAATAGTTTAGTTACAATCTTTAAGATCTTAAACTTTAGTGGTTTTAAGTTTTAAACTTTAGAGACCAAATTCAAAAAAAAAAAAACAAAATTACATTGTAAACAGTTCAGTGATTAATATCTAAAATTTTAAATTTTAATGGACAAAATTAAATAACCAAAGATTAAAGTTAAAATTAAAAGTATTAAAAACTGATGCGATTAAAATCTAAAATTAAAAAGATTACTACTCATTGTGCTTGTATTGAGCTTGGAATTTAATTATAGAGTAATTAGCTTTTATCATTTATTAAATTCATTCTTATTTTAGTTAGTGTGTAACACATTTATGTTTAAATCATTTAAGTTATAAAGAAAATATTTTTAATAAAACTTTATATTATTATATTAGGAAACCAATACTTACACATCCAACAATTTTAATCGAACACTAATTCGACTTGTACGTCTTGTAAAACACCTTACAAAACGTATAGGTGACAACCTTGATCTCCAATGACATTCGGTGTCAGTTTTCTCAAATAAATTAGAATAATCAAATAAATTCAAATTGATATTTACATTCAACAATCGTTTGTTATAAATAATAAATCTTGAGGGAATTTTACGTCGCATCAAATAATTCAAATGTAAATTTTGACTAAGAAATTAAAACTTATACGTGTTATATAACACCACACGAAACATAGGTGGGTGTCAATGTTGTATGTGTCGTATAGATGGCTACCATTCGACACATAAAACACTATATGTCTTGTACAACTGCCAACAATACCACAAATAGAGTACTATACGTGTTGTATAAGTT
Source organism: Flaveria bidentis (assembly GCA_018326385.1). Classification (NCBI taxonomy): domain Eukaryota; kingdom Viridiplantae; phylum Streptophyta; class Magnoliopsida; order Asterales; family Asteraceae; genus Flaveria; species Flaveria bidentis. The sequence continues at coordinate 16,452 of BJCM01068159.1, forward strand.
AGCAAATTACTAATGTCACGATCAACATTTATGCTTGAATTTGAAAAAATCCATACCACTTGTATATCGTTAAAGGAGTCGCATAAACGTTAATCTATCCTAAGCGAGTGTCAAATTCATACGACTCATATTTTACTCTTTGTTGCCTATAAGGCTATAATTATAAGTTTTGACTATGACCCGCAATCTCTTGTTTCGTCATCATTAGAAGTACTAAAAATTATTCCACTAGTTATATTTATATATGCATAACATATATAGTCAAACATTACATTATGTATTATGTTGATAACAACAAATAAATAATCAAACATGACTAAAATCGACATATCACTTTCGAAAATAGCATATGTGCTTATATAAAATTCTTAATCAGTGTGTTTATAAAATGAGGATGAAAGATTTTAAAACTATATTAACTATTATTAATACAAACTAAACATATATGTTCACATTTTCTTCTTATGTGAACATTTTATTAAAAACTATAAATAGTGAATAGATGTATGTGTTTGTTTGGTAATCAATAAAGAATCACATGAAAAGGCTTAAGTCTGAAAAGGGGCATAAAAGGACAAAAATGGGACATGGTAAACAGAATTTGTCTAGGTCTTGGATAGAGAAATGAGTTGTATCTCAACTAAAAAAAGAAAGTGAGTATTTAAGGTTGTGAATTTTCCACATTCACCAACTTATTATTTAAAAAAATAAATATTTTTTAGGTTAAATTTGTTGTATTCGTGACATTCGAAAAAAACTTATGAATATGTTAGTCGTGTTTTGGTTTTAATACCGGTAAAAGTTTTCAAGTTCGTGACAAGTATGACAAGTATTCATAACTCAACATTTCTAGCTAATATTAAGTGTACGTTGCCGATCATAATTTACAACATACATATCCTATATGTGAAACAATATAGAGAATAAAAAATATGTGAAACAATATAGAGAATAAAAAAATGTACATTTATAATAATTGTCTTACAAGATAGATAATCACGAGGTGTATAGTTTTCTCATGTGTTATTTTAACCTTGTTATATCACACGTTTTGTACAACAATTTCCAGTGTAATTGATAAACGCAATAATCTTGTAAATTTAAATCAGGATCATTAATACAATACAAATTAGTAACATCGGAACAAACAATGTAGGAATTACTTATATATTAAAATATTCAAATCATTCGATCTAATGGTGATCAGTATGGGTCGCTTTGTTTCGGTATTTACTTAAAACTGAAATGAAAAACCAATAATTCGGTTTCTATTTTTTTAAAACCTTTTGATTTTCGGTTTTCACTTAGATTTCGTTTTGATTTTTTTAGTTTTACCATTTGGGCTTCAAGATTTCTTGAAATTTTTTGGTCCAAAGTAACGAATTTGAGCTGAAAACTTTAACCCTTATATCAATTTGTTGATCTTTAAAAATAATTTATACATTTTTATAAATTACTTGACACTATAATTTATCACAACCCATAAAATAAAATAATTTAATTTTTAATAAAAAAATTAATCTAACAATTTAAAAAAAATTAAAGATTATTCTTGAAGTCGAAACATCCAATTTCTTTTTACATTTTATGTAGAAATTAATCTAGAGATCATAATATAAGTTTTGCTAGAAACGTTGTTCAAGAAAAATACACAGTTAATATTAGACATCTAGAAAGTTGTTACAGACTTTGTGTTTCCTAAATATGAAGAGAAAGTAGCACAAAGTCACAAACATTAAAGCTACATGTACAAACAATAACTGCATATAATAATATAATAATATTGTTATTCTATTATAGTAATAATAATAATAATATAAAGAGATGACATACCCAGTGCTTTTGAAACATGGTGATTTTGAGAGTCTTGGAAACTGGAACACCATGAACAACGTCATAACCTTTGATGCGGGGCATATCTGGAATTTCATCCACAAACATTTGCAACTGAGATGGACTTAGAAGCCCTCCATCACCATAAACAACTGCAAACAGACCCAGAAAATGAACTAGAACAAGCGTATGAAGCATTTTTAATTCCAATTCTACCCTTCGATCTCTTCAATTTGCATGAAGATGAACACACACTAAGTGTGTGTGTGTGTGTGTATGTGTGTAAGAAGGATGGAGAGAGTGAGAGAAGAAATGAAGGTTTTGTGTGCAATAATTAAATGGAATTAGATTCATATATATTGAGTGTGAGGGCGATAATGATTGGGTGGTGTGTGTAGTGTGAAAAATAAAAAGTAATTTGATCTAAAATAACACACATTCTGTTTTTCTTTTTTAGTTTTTTATAATATCTTTCCTTATAAAATCTGATTTAATTTTTCTTTATTCGTGCTATATATGCATTTATATTATTAAGCTTTTAGTTTTATTGTAAAAAACTTAAGAGTTCAAACAATTATTATGTTCATATATATACTACTGTACGGGAAGTGGGTATACTTCGGTTTTACTCAAGATTGTATTTTTAAATGGAGAATCTTTGTTTTGAGATTTTTAAAAGAATCTTTGTTTCTAGTAAAGTTTATGCTTCAATTATTTTGTTATTTGCATGTTAAAATCATAAAGATGATTTTAAAAGCACTTTTTATATAATAACTCAAAGGACTTTTTTGAATGAATTCTTTTATTTAAATAACATACTACAATAATGTTAAATAATTGTTATTGATAATATTTTTATACATTTTCTGTAAATGACATATTTTGTTTAAAAAAACAACTTACAAAATGTCGTTCATTAAAAATGAGCATATGATAATTCCAGAAGCAATTAATTAACTACAAACAGATAGTGAATAAAATCATATCCATTAAGAAAGGGAAAAAAAAGTAAGTAATTTGCTAGTTAATTACTTCATATATTTAGCAAAAGTTATTATATATCTCAACTGTATTGTTTTACTAATTCTCCTAATGAAATTTAAGTTGTTGACTTATTCAAAAGTAATTTTAATCTTGTTGCATTGTCTTTTTAATTCCCGTAGGAGTGGCGAATTACAATCTCTGCACTTTTTTTCAATCGCTAACAGTCACTATTAATTTGTTATAAGTAAATTATTTGATAATATATTTTCCTATATATATATATATTTATACATGCTAATAATATTACTATGTTGGTAAATTCGCAAAGACAATAATTATTTTAGTAAATTTGCAAAATAATAAGATTTGTTAATAGTTATAACTTTATAGCAAAGTTACTAGCTATAAATTAATCAAACTTTACAATGAATGTTACTTTTTTTCAAATAACTCATTGATAACAATTCATATGCAGTTTTTTCAGCGTCCTTTAGTATCTTTATACTTTTGTATGGGTTCTCTGATTTTAATTTTAATAAAATTCCTATTTGAATAAGTCGTCATCATTCAAAAATAACTTGTATAACATATGAATATGTAAACCATCAACGTCATCATTTACAATCACTTTTTAGCAAATTGTTAGATAGATAGCCCACAAAATTATACATGCCAAAAGCTTTTAGGTGGTAGGGATGTAACCATGTCACACCCATCAATTATATAATGTCACGTCATATTATTCACATCATATCATATCAAATCATATTATTTTATGGATGCATTTAATCCACATAACACCAAAAAAAAATTTTTAACAAAAGAATAAAAACTAAATTTAAAATTAAAAAAATAAAATAAAAATAATATATTATAAACTAAATGTAAAGAATACAAAGAATATTTCATGTTCGACGTGAACCTTGTTGCGTACAAAAATGCGGCATGAGAGACTAGCGGTGGTGGTACCACGGGTCTCCAGCATGAGCGCCCCCACCCCCAAAAGCATTTAAACTGATTTACTATTTATATATATATTCATTAAATAACAAGAGTTTGAAATAATTGCAAAGTGTCTCACAAGAACAGGTATTTAGAATTAACGCACGATTCATTTACAAATATATAAGAGCACTCATATTAGGTTATTCATTTTCGATATGAGTACCGTGATTCCTCATATTTGGGAAAAACACGATACAACCCTCGTATTTTTTTTAAATTTTTTAAAAGTGTTTGTGAGTTGAGATGAGAGGAAAAATAAAAATATTAAAAAGTATTATTAATAGAAAAAAAAGATTAAAAAATAGTGTTTTTAGTGTAAATATAACTATTGGGATATGAAAGCTAATGTGAATACTCTATGAAAGAAAAATGAAAATTGGGAAGTCTAGATCTTTAATAAATGCTTTACAACCTTACACATTGATTATTTGATAATTTTTATGCAACGTCGAGTTAACAGAAATTGAGTAGCAGAATTAAATAAACCATTGAGAATAAATGAGAAAAATACATGTTTGGGTAACAAAATAAACAATTATAAAATTAATTTAATTCTCTCAAATTTATTTCATTCACACATTTCTTTTTTTCCATTCCATTTATATCAACCTTAGTCACCAATACCACTCATCTACCTACCACAACAACCACCACCACCGCCTATTACCGTCACCGGCAACCACAACCTCTGGCAACCATTGTCACCGGCAACCACCACTGCCCACCACCACCATTGGTAATCACTATAATAACCACTTTTGTATTCCCTTTCTTTATATTTTCTTATCTGACAAGCAATATAAAGAAATTATTTATTTAATTCTTATTGGCAATCAAATACGATTATAAAATGTAATAATTTATTTTATTTATTAATTCATCCATTCTATTTTCTCCTTAATTTCAATCCATTATATTTTATTATCACATATCAAACAGATCATTATTTTGTATATGTTAGCCTTTTTGCCCATTAAACTATAAATTCACATGTGATCATCTATATTTTTTGCGCTTATAATGTCAAGGGTTAGTATAACATCTGGAATATTACATATCATATGCCGGATCATATTGAAATGAAATCCTGGTCGTAATAAGTCAACGACTATCAAAAAATCCTTCTACAAGCAGTGGTTAAGACTCGAGACAAGTTATGCAGTTGCATCTATTGTTGCTTCCTCCCTTTTTCTCTCTCTTGTCATCTTCAATTGTGGAGCGGTTATCAATGGTTTTTGGTTTCTCCGGATTGCCTTCCAACTTCCGGGCTTCTTAGCCACTCCTTTTGATAGAATACATAAGCATGTTAGGTCATCTGTTTTTTTGAGTTCACCTGTTTCCCTCAGTTTCATGTGATATGATGATACACCAAGTTCTTGGAATTCATTGTGAAAACATGTCTACTTCTTCTATCTATCTATATTTAAACTATTGAATAAATACCATTGTCTTAATTGTTGAATTTCTACATTCCCCTTTTGTTCTCTTATATTTTGTGCGATTAAAGTTACCATTAGGTACTAACCCAGTTCTTTTATTAAGTTAGACAAGTGAAAAGCTTGAATAAATATGGGTGACAGATGCTCATGAGTGGATCTAGACCAAAGCACTTAGATGTTAAAATTTGTTTATTGCTTTACATATGCAAGTTTAATTAAACAAAGAAAATGGGATAAGAGAAGAATGCTTACTTTAAGTGGCGCATCATCATCACACTTTATTATTATACAGTCCCTGAAAAAAAAAACATGGGGCTACTACAAAATACAGCTTCATATGTTGTTTTAAATTTCCCAATGATAAATTTTGAATACATCGCACCATATGGAGATTGTAATTTACTGTTTCTTTCAATGTAATCGGTCACATATTATAAACTAAAGGAGTTTTATATGGATTTTCAAAAAACATCGATTTTGTTTAGAACACAAAGAAAAATAATAATTTCCTTATAACACTAAAATACCTAGCCACCACACAAGCATAATATGCTTACACATTATGTAGATTCTTAGGTTACATACAACGAACACAGTTCTCGAGAAAAGATCAAACCCAAGCAAGATGAAATGGACTGGCCGGGACCGATACTTTAGACATCAAAAGATGCCTCGAAGACATTGTATTTTGCTCGCTAACGTTCTTAGAGATATTAGGTTTTATATTTGTATACTTTTAGACCTAATTAAGCAATATGTTTTGTTAGTGAGACAAAAGAATGAGAATCATTTGGTGATAAAAAGAATCCGTCATATTCATAAAAGAGTCCTTCCATTACTATATATGTATTATTATCACTTAAACTTTGATTGATGCAACGACGAGGCTACAATAGTATATATAGTTGTACGTGGTTCAACATTGAACTCATAATTTAGATATTTATGTCCACTAATATTAATATCTATCATGAACAAGAACATGAAAACTGTATCCTTCAAGCATAGAATTATTATATATATATGCCATTTTCTGTTATGGAAGCAAACGATGCCGGGGTAGGGTGGTCCGGGGCGGCTTAGGTGTTAAAACTAGCTATTTTTATTATTCGAACCAGACTACTACGAACCTAATATTCGAATTTAACCGAAATGAAATTCCAATTTTGAATTAAATTTCATCTAAATCAATTTGAATATGTTCTTCATATTAAATTGAAATATGGATCTCTTGCCTGACTCGGTTATTCAAGTTCAAATTTTATAATTTTTATTTTAAAAGAACGACATTTTTCTTTTATTATTTTAATTGTTTATTTTCTTATAGTTTGGGTTGTTCGAACCATCCCTATGAATTATCAGGAAAAATCGTAACACCATCACAAAATCGTTGATTTTAGTTTACCTATTGGGTTCATCTCTTTTGGCGTTACAATATCACCTTTTAGTACATTTTGACTTTTCAAGTTTTGTGTTTGACCCACCACGTGCTCATTTCCATGGCTAACAAGTAACAACGTATATTGTCTGTCCCTTTTCGAGTAAATTTATGTCCATGAAGACTTTCAGATTGATAAATTATTAATTTCTAGGATGTTACGTACTAAATAACATGGGCACATAAAACATTCATCAGTTGCACTTATTGGGGTCTAATTTTAGTTAGTCGAGTTGATTGACACAAGTTGTTAGTTTTAGTCGAGATGACGAATTTGAAAATTTGATGGACATAATATTAATGATTATTTTTTAAACGTATGTTACATATAGAAGGATATAGAATTATACAAGCAAGATCAACTGAGATACGAGACGTGGCTGTTGTCCCCAAAAGGTATGATATTTATATGACAACATGATTGTTATAAAACCATACCAACTCTGGAAAGCTTTTGAGTTTGAGTTGTGCGTTTATATTATATTGAATAGTAAGTTTGTGCATCTCCGTTGTGTAGTCCACTTTCATTGCATGCTCATGTTTTTAAATTTTCTTTTCTTAAAATATTTCTAAAAACCACAATTTTCTTGTATCATTATCCACTTTTATTAATTGAGAAAGAAAGTTGGTATTATCATGTAAGATTTTAAAGGCTAGTACAGTAATTACTAATTATATAGATGATAGACTTTATATAAGCTAATAAAGTTACTACACAAACTTAGTTTTCTACACAAACTGTAAGGTTATGTTGTGTCTGCGTCTCTCTCCGGATTATAATAAAAACAAAAATCTTATCAAGTATCAAATACATTATTTAGTAATTTTATTAGATTTTAAGTTTAGAGCTTTTGATGGTAGAAATTTATTCCTTCAAGTCAAGTATTTATGAATTCAAATATTTTTTTGTATGTATTTGAATTATAAACAAGAATTGATGATTAACAAATTATGATTTCAGGTACGAATTTTTTATGTAAATAAGAAAGTAGTTTTTTAAATAGATGTGTGAGTAGGACACCAGTAATCATATTAATGGACTTCTCGTTTCCTAACCAAGAAAGTTAATTGTGCTGTCCTAATAAATTAGGAGTAATGGCGATGAGTGGTGAAAGTGTAACCAGAAATGATAAAAAGTAGTTGGGGTGTACTATTTGATTACGTTGTTTAATAAACATTAAGAATGCTTAGTGCAAAATAAATAATTGTGGTGTTTCGTATGATTTTTAAAAAAATAATAATTTGATTTTAGTATTTGAGATTTTAACAAAATTAAACATTTTCCTCTAAAATTATTAAACAACAATTTCAATCCAAAAGTTGTTTTTAATCATTTCCACCTAATTTCATATTTAACTGGCTCCGTTAGTTATAAAAATTATTTTAGTTTTTCCATTTAATTTAATAAAAAATAATATAAGTTAGCTTTAATACCAAAGTTATTATAAAACTGTAGCGGTGTATATAAGCTAAGTCAAGCTAAACCCAAGCTTGTTTAGGCTTGAGGTTAACTCCTTTCAACTTAAAAAAGTTCGGACCTGTGCTCGACTTGTATCAAGCTTTATTCTATAACTTGAGCTCAACTAGTCATAAGTATTTCACCCTCAAGCGCGGCTCGGACTCGACTCCTTTATTATTTAATTATTTTTAATATTTAGTTTTATTATATATATATATATACACACATTTATATATAAAATTAGATATGTTATTTCAATTTCTGCTTAGTGTTTTGACCATATGAGTATTTCACATTATCAAAAAACTAACGGTGTTAACTTTCACTTAGTAAGTAATCGTTGGAAAGAAAATAAGCTAAAAATTGAGAGTGTTTATAAATATTTCATGAGTTTAGATTAATTCCAGAAAATAAATAAAAGTTGAGATTATTATACTCTAATAATCCTAAATAAAAAGCTAACTCCCAAATATAAAAGTTTAAAACGTTATTTCAAAACAATAATCAAATTTATATATCCAATTATAAAACATAATAGTCAAATTAATATGCATTAATCATTTAGTGAAAACAATATAAATAGTCATTTAATATGTTAATTTTAATGAAATGGATAAATATGTAATGTGTATGTATTAAGATTGGAAAATATGTAATATATTTTATGTAATATG
>BJCM01068160.1:0-23907 GCA_018326385.1 Flaveria bidentis
ATTAGCATGGGCCATTCGCATGATAACTTCATATTACTAAGTTTGAATGTATTAATTATCATTACATTATTTATATTAGTTCAAACAACCACAAACCTATATAATCAATTCAATATGCATTAAACAACTCATTAATGAAATATTAAACATTATAAACACAACCAAACATTTACATTTCATTAAGTACCCAACTGTTACATAAGTGTAATACACTAAAGACATATTATATTAAGTTCAGAAACTAAGGACACATGTATCTACAGTATATTACTTTAGTCCGTTTATAATCATTATTGTAAAGGAAATTAAGTGCAAATTAAGTGTAAATCTTAAATAATAAATATGTTTACTAAAACTGTTATTGGTAACCAAAGTGAAAATTGAGAAAATTATCGTCCAAATTAATAGTATGGATATTGACAATGCGAAATAGTTTGAATTATTAAATTTAATTTTCCTTACGAGTTTAATAGAGCAACTTTGTCTTTTTCAATTTGGCTATATTAATTAAATTCTTTAAAAAACATGCCAAATATGTTATTAAATAAGAAAAATAATTGAATAATACAAAAATAAAAATAATCTGGTAAAGTTAGTTTATTTAAATTCAAATAAAACGATACATAATTTTTGTTTTTGTTTTCATATTTTAAAGACTTATTCCATGTAATTTCAAGAAGGGTGAACATATATAAATGTAATGAAAAAATATAAACAATAAAATTGACAAAAAAAGTTTTATATAATATTCACACATGAAATAAAACTAGTGTTGAACATCGGCATGTATTGTGTGTGTGATATACAAGACGAACAAATGCTCAGATACGTCATCATAGCAAACATGTCGTTTGTTGAAAACAAATTTTGGAACACAAATGTCGTATATGTTAATAAAACAACGAAATTGGAAGTAAACCCCTTTTTACGCTTAACGACAACATATCTCATCAACATATTAACAATTAGAGCACATCATAGAGCTCATACCCAGTCGCGATTGCATGTCATAAACGGCTCATGACTTGGGGCAACCAAGGCACACCAAAGGTGAAGAGTCTCGTACAAAAACATGCTCGTCATCCTTGACAATATACATTTAAAGGTAACATAAACACAAAAAGCAAGCAATAGTTTTCCCGTTCAAATAACATCATATCACCAACATATAGCCTCAACCATTTTAGGACATGAGGTAAACCAGAAGATGATCCAGATTACGACATAACAACAAGGTAATAATCAGATCACAACTCTAGTCAAATTCTTGCTTGTGACTGCATGAAAGAAACATTTACCAAGCCAGAGCAACCAATATCATTTTTGGAAAATCATCATAGCCAAAAGGGCTCACAAAACTACAACAAACATGTTGTTTAGTCACAAACACAAAACGTCTCAGATTAACGAAGCTCCACCGTCATCAAAACTTGACATAAAGGTGAGCATTAGATTAGGATAGAAACATCATATATCTAAAAACCCTAAAAGGATATTAGAGAGACAGATATGCGAGGGGCATCAGTTATGGTTAGACCACCACAATCACCACATGAATCACCTCAAAAACCCCAAAGGGGATTAAACATACAAAGAGGCTCATGGGAACAAAAGCAACTGCACAACCACCATCACAGCATCAGAGAGACAGAGAGCTTGAAGGGTTTTCAGGATAACGAATAATGACGACCCCACATTAACCACAAAGTGGAGGCATAGTGGTGATTAGGGCCATCGTCACCGTCATAACACTGAGAAAGTACATCGCATCACTGTTATCACCGTCACAACCATAAGCCCCTTGGCACAAGCCACCGCTGTACAGGATCACAAACGATGGCGAAACCATCACAAAAACCCTATCTCAACCTTGTCACTCTGTCGGTCTATCTATAAAGAAGAAAGACAAAAGGGGATTTAAAGAGGTGGTGGGGATACCAGTGCAATATGGAGTTGTACACCATGCATTAAAACCATATTTTTACTATAAAAAAAGTCTATGAACTTTTTGATGTGAAGTATGTTAATGTTAAAGTTAGTTTAATCAAACAAACAAACATGTAAAATGTCTTGTTTGTTCATTCACATTAGTAAATATTGAATAATATTTGCATTAAGTTTATTTATGTTCATTTATGTATACTCTTTTACATCCACATATCTAAACTAACGAACATCCCAATATACATACAACTAAAAATCACATGTTTTTTCTAAAAAAATAATTGTTATTGGTGACATTTTAAACAACACATGCTTGTTTCTTTACATTACAAACCGTCTTATCTAGAAATCCACTAATTATAAGAGGTCTATTTTCTTATCAAACAAAAACAAACAAGAGAGAGTTCATTTTTTATATCATGAATGTCTGTTATTTGTCAAACTAAAACAAATAAACATACATGAAACCACTATTTATGTGTTTTCATATGGATAACATCTTTACAAATTATCATCACATAACCAATTTAACAATCTCTAGTGAATTTCCTACTGGTAAAACAACGTACTCTTCAATCACATATTATGAAATCATATCATACATAGTGAAGATTTGTTGATCTTAAAATTAAAACAGTTGAATAAATAAGTGTATATTCATCTATAATAAAACTATCCAAACAAAACATTTTGGGACAGGAAAACCCTAATTTGGGTGCATGGTAAGAAACATTTTTCAAAACCAAAAAATATGTCAAGGACCTTAAAGAAATAACTACAGTCAAAAGGACCAAAAGTGACAACCTAAAGAAACACACGCCTCTCTCTCTCACACTCCCACACACACAGAAAACACAAAATTAGATCAATTCAAAAACCCTTAACCAAAGTCTCTCTCTCCCTCTTTCTTCTTCTTCATCTTCATCTTCATCATCTTTCCAACCCCATTTCTCTGATTGCTGTATAATCATCAAATCCCTCATCTTTTCATTGATTTCGTTTCTCAATCTGTATGCAAGAAGTCATTTATACATAGATATATATACAGATTGAAGAGGCTTTTGTTACTGTTCGTGTTAAAGAAGGAAAAAGATGAATAGTGGGGTTAAGGTTTCCATTCCAAACAACGTAAGAAAGACGATCCAGAACCTTAAGGAGATCACGGGTAATCACAGTGAAGATGAGATATATGCAATGCTTAAAGATTGTTCAATGGATCCAAACGAGACTGCCCAGAAGCTCCTATCGCAAGGTAGTGTTTTTTTTCGTCATTTTGTTACGAGATCCGTGGTTTTGATTTGGGTTTTTGATTGGATGTGCTGTTCAAGTGTTAATGTTTGTGGGTTTGTGTGATTAGTGAGGTAATTTTTGGTTTTGGTTGTTGTGTAAGTTGTGTGGTTAGGGTTAGAGTATTTTTTTGAAGTTTTGTTATGATTTGCAGCTTTGTCTCACAGCTCAACTTGTGTTTATTTGTTGTATTTCTTTCTAGTTAGGATGAATTTGGGGTTGAATAGTGTTTGCTAAGTGAAGCTAGGTGTTTGATATCTTACTTATGTTGCATACAATCTAAACATATATCCTACACAAATCAATGATCTTTACTTTGTTCTTACACAGATCCGTTTCATGAAGTAAGGAGGAAGCGCGATCGTAAGAAGGAGGTAAGGATAACCCAATGAATTCAGTTAGTGTATGTGACAACATTTGTTTATCATATGTTTTGAGGTCTTCTTAGTGGTTGTAAGTTTTTATGTCAGTGGGATATCTGTAACCAGTTTTAAGCTTTTTATTCAGGAAATTTGTGATTCTAACCAGTTTATTATCCGTTTAGCAGAATGTTATTAAAGAAACTACAGAGCCTAGGTGGAAACCTGGGATGCAGGGTCGGGGAAACAGGGGTGGTAGGGGGAACTACTCATCTCGGCACAATTCTCATGGTAATTCACAAGCTGGATATTTTAACTTGCTTCATTTGTTATATATTAACACTTGTGATTCTTTATTGAACCTTAAAGAAAAGGGTGTTTGGATGTGTAGTATAAATGTGATTACTGCAACTTCAAGAATCAGATTTAGATAACCAGTTAAAGTTTTGATTAGTTAGTAGTAGTTATATTACCAACAAGTGTCATTCCCCATTAAACCTTAAAGAAAAGGGAGCTTGGATGTGTAGTTTAAATGCAATTATTACGACTTCAAGAATCAGATTTAGATAATCAGTTAAAGTTTTGGTTAGTTAGGAGTAGTTATATTACCAACACGTGTAATTCTTCATTAAACCTTAAAGAAAAGGGAGCTTGGATGTGTAGTTTAAATGCAATTATTGCGACTTCAAGAATCAGATTTAGATAATCAGTTAAAGATTTGATTAGTTATGCATAGTTATATTACCTTGCAATTATCATCAATAACCAGTTTTCTTGCAGCAACTTTTAACATGCTTCTCCAATATTTGGTTATTTTGGCCCTAAAAGCCAGAAAACTGGCTATAAACTACAAGATTAACTATTGTGATTTAAGGTTGCAACAATAAGTTCTGTAGCACATCCAAAGACCCCCTAACTTCCCTTGAAATGTAATCAGAAGGTCATAAGTGCATGTTTTGAAGTTTTCTTTGATACCAGCAATGCCATTTGTAAATGAATGGGCTCTTGGTTTTAGACGGTTGTTGCATGATTTTACAGTTCATTGTTTTTTTATTGTTTATATCAAGATTCAATAATTGGTTTCATTATAAGCTCTAAATGCTAACTATTTGATTTTTGAAAACCTAGATGCAGGCAGTTGCAAGAATGCTTTATCTGGAAAAGAAAATGAAATCAATCAAGGTGCAGATGATTGTGTAATTCTGCCTGCACCTCAGGATAAGAAGAATAAAGAGATATCTGTGGTTGCAAGGTGTTTCATTCACTAGATTTCCCTGTTTATTCATTCACAATATAATTTAATAGATACAATATACATGGGTTAAATCCTCACAAGTTACATTCTCTACCTGATTATTTTCAGTTCTTCTGTGGTTGCTGAGAAAATTAGTACTGTACCAGTAAGCGATATCAATGAATCTGAAGTCAAAACCTTGACTGCTGCTTTGGGGGATTTGTCTGCTTCAGATCCTATACTTACGCCATCACAGGATTCCCAACTTCCTGTTGGGACAATTAAGCATGAACTTGGAAGTCAACAAACTCCTCTTGAAAAAGTTATCGAGACCCCTGCTGAGATTAAAATCAAAACTACCTGTGAGAACCTTTTCCTACTCAAAAGAGAAACAAACAATGATGTGATGCCCTGACTTCGTATTGTAAATACTAATTTTTTTGTACATGCCTAACATGACAGCTGGACCCGAGGCCGAGAGCTCCTTCATGCAAGGAAAGATGATTCAAGGAGATGGGCATAACTTGGTTTCTTCTTCCATTGGCAGGCCACCTTCAAACTACAACAACAGGCCACAACAAGTGATAGGGTCTCATAAGGGTATTAAATCTTGTGATTCAAGTCTCTACAAAGTAGTACTAAAATGCACTTAAAATGAAATCTGGTTGATATTTTATGTTTTTTGTGCTTTCTTACAGTTGGTGCAGGCAAGGAATGGAAACCAAAACCGACAAATCCTAATCCTGCTCAAGCGCTTGGGACTGAGGTGCCAGCCAATCCCATTTCCATTCCAGTTGAAACTCATTCTTCATCAAAGCTAGAATCCACTATTCCTGCTGATTCGAAGGATTCACGTGTTCCAGATGGTCAACAGGTTATTATCCCAAACCACCTTCATGTTCCTGAAGCTGAGAAACTAGGGTTCTGCTTTGGAAGCTTTGATGCTTCTTTTGGGCTTGATTCAAACATCTCGAGTGGGCCTGGACCCATGAGTGACAAGAGTCCATCTATTTCTGATGCTTCTGAGGTCACTGAACATATAGAGGAACAGACCAACAGGTTAGTGATCTTTGCATTTGTTTTCTTACTCAAGTATTTTGCATTTCCTGGACTAATCATTTTACTGGATTCAGGAATGAAGAGGTGTTGGCAACTGCTGACGATGGAGATTATCCTGAGCATCCACCATCCTCTTCTAATGTACCTGAAAATTTGTCACCTGAAGGTGACATGTCATCTGATGTGGGCCCTGATCACACCGAAACTAAGCAAGATACTTCACTCCCAGTGCCAGGTCATCAATATCCAGTGGTTCATCCTTCTTCAAACTTAAGTTTTGGCTTCATCCCGCCAATTATTGGCAACCAGCTGGCACCTTTAGAAAGCAACGAGTCTCAACCTCGTGACGCTTCTCGTGTCCCAAGCTTTGTTGTAAGTATTTGATGAGAAGAATCTGGATACAATATAGATTAGAAATTTAAAATTGTTCTTTTCTTGTCCAAGAACCGTTTGAACTAGTAACATGCGGTTGTTGAAAATGCATCCTTAAGAAACTTAACATGAAATTAGAAGTTGCAACACAAGTGATTGGCACTTGTATTGTGTATGCTGATCTGGAAATGTTTTTGTTTGATATTTCATATTTAGAAAAATCAATTAGTGGTTCCATTAATTCAATAGTCAACTAGTTTTCCGAACCAAATGATTCAGGAGGTTTTTTGTATTATGAACACACTTTGAGAAACTTCTGATGAAATTCCTTTACCTTATTAGCTGTTCTTTCTATTTACTTGTTTGACACGATAGAGATTTAACATAACCCAAATTGACCTATTTATAAGTAAATGTGTCAAAATAGCATTCTCCACATAATATGGGTCACCATAGAAACATTGGCTTTTGACCTTTTAACAATCTTACTTAACTATGTGTGTAAATTTACGTGAATTTATTTATATTCCTTTTGTTATATACAGGTTCCACAACCATTTGACCCGGTAGGCTATTATCCTCAGTTTTATCGTTCTGGTGGTGATAGTGACGGGCGCATATCACCTTTCCACACACCCAAGTACAATGGAAATGTTCCAGTTTTATCTCAACAGACTTCTCAATCCTCTCAAGAGGTTTGTAGTATACTTGGATTTTCTTTTTAAAACCTTTTTTACACTCTCTTTAGTGTTATTGATTTAATGTATATGGAAAACAGGTCGGGAACTCTATAATGTTGTCTGCTGCTGGTCCCACACCATTAGCCACACAAGCAGGTGGGGTAATGTTAAGCTCCATAGCTGTGACTCAGCAACAACTGCCTGTGTTCAGGCAACCAACTGGGTTACATTTACCACATTACCCTCCAAATTATATCCCTTATGGCCCCTATTTCTCCCCATTTTACCTTCCTCCACCCGCCATTCATCAATTTTTGAGTAACGGTGCATTCCCTCAACAACCTCCAGCTGGCAGTATGCATCCAGCTCCACCAGTGTCAGCTCCCAAATATCCACTTCAGCAATACAAGCCTGGAAGTAATGCCACGAACATGGGAACGTACGGGCCGTATGGCTCAAATCCAGCTGGTTATAATCTGAACTCAGGTGTGACAGCTGGTAATTCAACTTCTAATGAAGACCTAGGTGGGTCCCAGTTCAAGGAAAGTAATGTTTATGTAACCGCACAGCAGGTTAGTTTCATGTACTTTACCTGACCATTGTTATGCTATGTTGCCTTTGGGTTTCCCTATCTTCAACATAAGTTTATAAGAGTTTCCTTGCCTATGATTATTGGTCTTTGTCTCTTTTTTAGACCAGGCGTGCTAATGGGGTGGGTCTTGATTTTGTCTGTTCCGATACGATTGATTATATGATCCAGCTTGTCAAAAACACTTGATCCATCGATCCACTACTTCGACCCATTTAAGTTTGATTATTAGTTCCTGATCCATGATCTGTTTGGTTCGACCTATTTATTCTTTTTTCTTGTACTTAAACATGCACATCTGATCACCAAACATCACCCCAATCAGCCTGCCCCTCCCCTTTTCACCCACAAAACTCATCACCCATCTATACTTTTGTAGTTTTTTATTTTTATTAATTAACTATTGATCTCATTCATTGTTATTAAATATTATCTACGTGACTATAACCATTTGAAGATGTATTTTTTATGACATGAGTGATGAGTTTATGATGATAAATTTTTACTGTGTAAGTAGATGACAAACCTAACACGAGTGATGAGTTTATGATGATAAGTTTTACTGTGTAAGTAGATGACAAACCTTTTACAATGTGAATACTTTTGGTAACAGTGAATTTTCAGCTTTTTTATACCTGTAGTGTTTAACAATGACTATATTTTAGAAAAACAAGTCAAGTGAATTGTTTTGTATTGTAATAAGGTCTATCTATTTTAATTCACATTTTAGAATATTATGATATTAGTTTCCAACCATGCAGAATTGTTGTTCATGCTACTGTTTGGTTTGTCCCAAAGTAGCTGTCCACTTCCAAAAAAGATGGTTACAATGCTTTTCTATTTACCCTTGATTAATTGTCATATTGCAACTTTTGAAGCCAACGATGCAAGAGTAATATTAAATAAACATTGTATTACATTTTTTAAAATGTGTTCCTTTTGTTTTGTTTTGGATGATAGTTTTGGGATGGAGATAGTTTTCTAAAATATAAGCGATTTTATGTGATGAAAATATTTTAAGGCTACATGTTTCTAGTAATGATGAAGTGATCTAGAATTTGAATAGTCATGTTTGAAAAAAAAAAGTAGTTCAGTTGGGTTTGGGGCTTGAGGGTTAAAGCAAATCAAGATGAAAATGGGTCTATTTGGCCAATAATCCATCTCTTTAGGTCAGTTGGGTTATGGGGCCGGTTCATGATCCAATTGTTGGTTTGGGCAGTTCAGATCATGATCCAATTGTTGGGTTTTGGCGCAGTTCAGATCATTGTGGACAGTAAATATAGTGTGACACAATCTAACATGGTGCCAAATGTGTGGATAACTAAAATCTGAAATTTCACTAAGTTATTGTGTGTGTATATGCATGATGCTATATGTGCATCAGTGCATGTATATGTGGTTAAGAATTTATATTTAATCTCAGCGCTCATTTTAAACTCAAAGTATTGGTATAATGTGAAAAGCATGAATTAAAGAAGGGTTATCTGCTATCAAAGTCGATTAATTTTTTTTGGCGCAAAGGTTGGTTTATTTTGATTGTCTCCTTATTTATTTCATGCCTGGTTTAATCTTGGGGTACTTTCAAACATCGGTTATTGTTATAAAATCATGATTTATGTCTTCATCATGTAATTAGGAATCTCGTGAATGATATTATGCATGCTCAAAGAGTCAGAGTTTTATATTTTTTTTTGTTTGTAGAGTGAAGGTGCGGGTGTATGGGTAGCTGCACCTGGTCGAGACATATCTGGTTTGCAGGCAAGTCCTTTTTATAATCTTCCACAAGGCGGTCAAGTTGCATATACACCGACACAACCTCCCCATGCCACTTTTGCTAGTATTTATCAACCAGTCACCACCACACCCATTCACCCGCTTCTCCAACAACCTCAGACAATGGCTGGCGGTGTTGACATGGTGGGACCACCGTCTACCGTCTATCAGCAGCCACCCCAGCCCCCTCAAATCAACTGGCCTAACAACTACTGAAAAAACAATCCAATTTAAAAAACACATCAAGAATTAGAGACCCACATACCCGTACATGGATTTGTTTTTTTTTTCTCGGGAGTTCCAGTAACAGATTTGGGAAATGGTAGAAAAATCATGAAAAAGTTGGAGGAGTTGAGTGTAAAGCATTTTACAGGGGACTGGATTATTTGGCATCGGGGATCTTTTTTAGTGCGATAAAAAAGATGGAAGTCATCATGTAACTCTCTGATTATGACCATTTTCAGGTTAGTTGAGCTTGTTTATCCCATCAAGAGTTGTGTAAGTCTATTCGTATTAGAACCACCATGAGAGTTGACTATCTTGATTCTTGTCTCTTTTAACTTGTTTTTTCTTTGAAAGTTGAGGTTTTTAGGTGGTATAATTGGGCTTTAGGGGTTTTTCTTATTTTGGTGTTATCTGTAAAGTGATTTTTGATAGCAAGAGAGAATGTACTTGAACTGTTGTAATTGGTATTTGGTATAAGCAAAAGCAGCATTCATAATTGTTTCAGTAGAAAACTATATGGGCTTTTAAAATCACAAATTGGTAGCAGCAGTGGCAACAGCCAAGGTTGTACTTGTGTTAGTATCATATTTTCACTTGCCATAACTAGAATTTTCAAGCGAGGGATCTCTTAAAATCTTATAATCCAAACATAGGCGTGGGTAGTGATTTATCTAGACAGATCAAATGGGTTGTCCAGATAAAACAGTTACACACGCCGTGTTTGGAATGTAAATACACAACAAAATATTACAACTGATTATTATTATTATCATGATACCCATTTGAAGAAAAGTTTGACTTAGGAAATCTCTGGTGGTGAAGGTAAGTGTACAAACTTTTCACAAAACATATATACATGTAAAGTGATTGTATTGAATCTTGTCGATTAAAAATTGGGTGATCATGCTTGTTGTGGCTTGCTAAACTGTACGAGTAGCTTAAAAGCGTGTTGGTTGAAAGTAAGTTTTCATGCTAAGCATATCATAACTAACTGACAATGATATGTTTAAAATGATAATGTTGTTAATCCAAAAGTGAATGATTTGGATGCTATCCCTAAGTGAAACATGTATTTTGGATGTCAGCCCATAAATGGACTTCAGATGTAAATCCATAAATGGTATATTGAATTAAGAATTTAAGATGTTAAATCCATAAATAGAAAGCTTAAGAATGTCAAGAGCTATACTACTTAGCTGAATCAAATTAAGAATACTTCCTTTATGTTTTTTCATGTCTTGTAAACTAGGGATGGGATGTTCATGGCCATAAAATAGCCTGACCGGATAGACACAAGGCTTTAGTTTTCGGTTGATAGCGGCAACTAAGGAGATAAACGTTAAGGAAATGTGGTTAATCTAAATTTTATAACATTTTGAGGTTTTCACTTGGGTAACTAAAAATAATCATATAATCCCTTTTTAAGTAAAGGGAAATGCATCGATGGTATACAAAATTGTATAGTACATGAAGCCACTTTTAACCCGTTTAAAAGATGTGTGAAACAATACTTCTAACTGTTTTTTGGTTTCCCTCTTCTAGTCACTTTAACGTAATTTATTATTATTTTATTTTTGTCCGGTATGAAATACAACCACTTGAGATATTTCGCAACCCATGTGTACACAAATCGTAGAATATTAAGTTGAAACAAACCCAAATCTAATCTTTAGATCGGAATTATCTGAAATGATCAAGGTGTCATTTAGATGCTATTAACTAATAATTTTTAACTCAACTGATTAAGGTGAGTCCGTGAGATACCTATAACATGTAAATATTAGAAGGTTATGAGTTCGCTAATAAATTTTTTCCTGAGTGGATTGGGGGTGCGTTCCCGACTGAAAACGAATAAATAGACCCGATTTAAATATCAAATGTCTATCATGTTCGCATATTTTTCATTCAAACAAAAAACAAATGCTATTCAACAAAACTTAACGAAAAAACACAAACATAACGCCAAATGTATATCAGATGAGCAACATCGTTAACTATCAAACGAACCCTCTTTCATCATCTAGCGTTTCGAACCATGTGTATCCGCATCAATACCTTCAATATACAGAGGCACGATTCAATGGCCGACGGTTGTTAACCAACGGAGAATGATCGGTAAACAGATGGGCGACGAAGAGGACAGATGGAATCACAAGAAACTAACAGTAATCGATGAAATCGCTGATAGATTGATCAAAGGAGACCTTGCAACGAAGATTCAAGCTGCCAGAGAGATCAGGAGCATGATTCGTAACCGTAATTCCTCCGGCAAGATTCGCGTCAAGTTCGCCGGCGCCGGCGTCATTCAGCCGCTTGTTCTCATGCTCTGCTCGCAACATTACGATGCTCGTGAAGTTTCGCTTCTCGCACTACTGAATCTCGCTTCTAGAAACGAGCGGTTAGTATCTGATTCTGAAAAACAATTGTGTGTGTTGTGTGTTGAGTTTGAATTCTGATGTGATTTTGTTATGCTAGGGTGTTAGAGAACATGAATCGAGTTAGGGTTTGTGAGTTTTGAAGCTCAAATGATGAATTGGAGATCTGAAATTGTTGTTATTACTGTTTAAATCATTAAATTGAATGTAGAGGGTGGTATCAATAAACATTCTTTGGTTTAGGAGCTTCTCATAAGTTAGGGTTTGTGAATTTTGTAGTTCAAATGATGAATTGAAGATCAGAAATTGCTGTTATCACTCGTTAAATCATCAAATTGAATGTAGAGGATGATATCAAGAAAAATGCTTTAGCTTTTCATAAGTTAGGGTCTGGGAATTTTGTAGTTCACTGTCTAAGGCTATAAGCCATCAAATTGAATGTAGAAGATGAGATTAATCAACACTCTTTGGTTTAGGAGCTTCTCATAAGTTGGGGTTTGTGAGTTCTGTAGTTCAAATGATGAATTGAAGATTGGAAATCTTTGTTTTCACTCTTTTATGTCCTCCAATTGTGAAGGCAATTTTGATCAAAATTCTTTGGTTTAGGAGCTTCTCATACGTTAAGGGCTTGTGAGTTTTGTAATTTAGATGATACATATAAGATCAGATCATCAGAAGCTGTTATTTCTGTTTGAATCATCAAGTTAAATGTAGAAGGTGATATTAATCAAAATTTTTTGGTTTAGGAGCTTCTCATATGTTAGGGTTTGTGAGTTTTGTTATATGTACAAATGATGAATTAAAGATCGGAAATCGTTGTTATGAATCAACATTCTTTGCTTTTGGAGCTTCTCATAACTTAGGGTTTTGTTCATCCTCTTTAAATAACAGAAACAAGGAAGAAATAGTGACATGTGGTGCCATTGCTCCTCTTGTGAAGCTTCTCAAGTTCCAAAACGCCGGCAACCTGAGAGAATTAGCCACCGCTGCAATTTTAACATTATCAGCAGCACCAAACAACAGATCAACAATAGCTAATTCAGGAGCAATCCCGCTTTTGATTCAAATCCTCAGCTGTGGGACTGTTCAAGGAAGAGTAGATGCCGTCACCGCCCTCCACAACCTAACCACCTCCAAAGAAGAACCACCCATAGTTCTTGATGCTACTGCCGTCTTGCCGCTCATCAACCTACTTAAAGAATGCAAAAAAAGTTCAAAATTTGCAGACAAAGCAACTGGTTTGATTAAAGTCATCTCCAAATCTCATGAAGGAATTCTAGCCATTACAAAAGCCGAAGATGGGATACTAACATTAGTAGAAACAATAGAAGATGGATCTTTGGTTAGCACAGAACACGCGGTTGGTGTTCTGCTTGACTTGTGTATGAGCTCCAGAAGTAAATACAGGGAACTTATTCTTAACGAGGGTGCGATCCCGGGTTTGTTAAGGTTAACCGTGGATGGGACCCATGAAGCCCAGAACAAGGCTAGGTTGCTGCTGGACTTACTTAGGGAGTCTACTTCTGAAAAGAGAGTGAGTTCGTCGGTTTTGGAGAAGATGGTTCATGAAATTGCAGCACGAGTTGAAGGGTCGGGAAATATGGTGGAAACTGCTAAGATTTTGTTGCAGGATGTGGTTCAAAGAAGCATGAACATGGCCTCATCTTGCACACCCTGAAAATGAGGTGATTTTAACTAACGTTATAGGGATTGTAAAGTGAAATGAACTGAAATATTGTAATGGAACATGATATATGCAAACATCCCACCATTTTGACTCGAGGGAGTTTTTACATTACAAGAGTAGTGTCAGTCTTTAATGGTTCACAAATTAACATTTGGATTTTAATATATATACTGTCATTTTAATTTGTTTGACTTCTTCCTTTCACTGACAATCCCACCTAGATTTACACTTGGTTTTGTTTTGTAAAATAATAGTGAAAATTAGGATCGTTATTAAGTTGTTAATACCATTATATTGACCAGTCATCATGGTTTGGATTTGTTAAAATTCAAATTGTGATTATTATCTCATTTTATGATTTTCTAAAGTTTTAAATGTTCTAGACTTGTATATATTGATATAAAACAAAAGACACTTTAAAATAGTTATGGTTTAAAACCAAGTTGGTTATAGTTATGGCTTTGTTTTGATTAATATATTATATTTTAGAACATAAAAATGGTGGTAAGATGGCTTTTTCATGCAAGAGTTCGGAGGATGGAGATCGTGTAAGATGTAATAAGAGTAGAATAAAAACCGTTCTGTACAATGATCTTTGATAAATATCTTGTGAATAGTTAGTGTCCAGTTATATAGGTCAATTTTTGAATTCTAAACAAATAAACTTTTATTCTTTGATTCTTATATCTTCTTTTTCTCCTTTTTAATTTTCTAAACCCGTTGGTGTCGTTAATGAGATAGTGATAAGAAATAAATGAGTAATTGATTTAAGACAAGCGATCTAATTATGTTAAAGACTTGGTAGTTTAAATGGACTGGAAAAAAGTTATCATTGTTATAGCATAACTTCTCTATAAATACCAATATACCATGAAGAACCTATAGTTGGTAGTTGGTACGACATAAACATCAAATCTTATAGCTCATAATAACAATTAAACTTGTATACAGATGTAAGGAGCATTTTTTTTCAATGTTTTTAAAACCGGATCGGACGTTGAACCGGACGTCTTACTGGTTTAGTGGTCGGACCGGATTTAACTATATTTTAGTTATATTTATATATGTAATTAAATATAAGTAATTTATATATGATTTATATATATTTTTTATAGTTATATATAAAACTTAACTATATTTGTATATCCGACGTACTAATTTATGGTTTAACACCCCGTTTTTACCATTCAAATAAAAAAATTTAAAAAAACACGAAAACCGGTCCGACCAGCGGTTCGGGACGAACCGGCCGGTTCGACTAGTACAAAACGAATCATACCGGACCGGACCGGACAAGCCCCCGATTCGCGGTCGAACCGGCAGGTCCGATCCGGTCTCAACAACATTGTTTTTTTTTCTTTCTTTCAATGGTACATGATTAAACCAACTAATATAATTAAATTAACTAAAATAATACAACATCAGTACTCTTTAATATTAGCCCATGTAATATAGTTAGTTAGAGCATTTAGAGTAGCATATCAATCTGTATCTTTAAAGTTTAACTAAATCTTATTTATCTAACTTTTTATTTTTTTAAACATGTTTAACCTTTTTCTATTTTTTTTTAAATTTCTATCTCACTCAAAGACGTTTATATATTTTTCTCTCTTTTAGACACACACAAATTATAGAGATTGACATATAATGAATCCTAATATTTAAAGAATCACTATTATTTAAATTTAAGTTTAAATTTTAGAAAGAATGTATAAAACAAAAAGATCTACTGTTGTGAATGCTTTTAGAATACCAAAAAAATAATTTCGTTTCATTTATTAATTTTAATTCTCGGATCATATTACAATAAAAAGAAATTTTAAATAAAAATATATTTTTATAAATTATATCGATACAAATAAGAAAAAGATATCTATTTGTAACAAAAATTGACCTCAAATTAGATCCTTTAAAACACACAACGACCTTTTTAAAACCCATGCAAACGACAATTACCGCGTGGGACACGCTTCTTAATGCCTCTGTGTCGGTGGATCTAATCGTGCGTCTACATTAGCAAATAACATTCACGGTCGCTAAATTACGCCCTGTGCACACTGCACGATCCACCATCACCATTACACGAACATCTAGCAGCAAACAAGCTCACATTCAAACGCAATCTTCACCAACAATATGCGGATCTGAAGAACACACACAGTATCCATGTATCTTCACTCCAATCACACTTTCAATGCATAAGGTATCTCGAAACTCTAGATCCATATTGTTGTTCATCTAGGTTAGATCACTGATTCACCGTTTACATCTTTCAGATCTGTACAAATCTCTAGCTATTCACCACTTTCATCGCGAAATCCTCTGTTAATTTGCGTTTGTTTCAATTGTTTGAATCGAGTGAAACGATGCTTGGCCGGAGTCAACCGCCGCGGTCCGGCAGTTTCCGGCCGGAGAGTTTAGGTCAGGATGCATTAGCTGTAATCGGAAACCTGTTCTTCACGTTTTTCGTAATAGGTGTATTAGTGTTTACGATTATCGCTGCTACTTATGAACCTGAAGATCCTTTGTTTCATCCTTCAACTAAGATCACAAACTTCCTAACTTCCACTTCAAATGCCACTTTTGTATCCGATAGCACTGTAGTGAAAACCGGTGAGGATTTTATGGTAGCTAATGAGACTGCATTTGGTAGCTCTATAAATGCTTCTGATGTTAGTAGTACTTTCACGCTTCCTGTGGCGGAGGGGGAGGTGGAGGAGAAAGAGGAGCGCGATTGCAGCGGCGAGATTGATAAAGCGATTGATTGTACTGATCCTGAGGTGTTTCATCTCATGATGGCTGCTGCTATTGATCAGTTCAAGGATATTCATTTTTATAGGTTTGGGAAGCCTGTTCGTGGGACGAATGATAGTTCTTGTCACATGGCGTGGCGGTTTAGGCCTAAGGAAGGGAAGAGGGCGTCACTTTATAAGGATTATCGTAGCTTTGTGATCTCTAGGTCGCAGAATTGTACTCTTAGTGTTGTGAGTATAGGTGATTATCATTCGGGTGGGAATGCTAGGAAGAGGAAGAAGCATCAGAAGGCCGGGTTTGAGAAAACTCCGATGGGTGAAGATGAGAAAAACAGTGGGATTCAAGTAGTTGGGGAAAGCGTGAACGATTCTCTCCCTGTTATTGAGTCGGAGAATTCGTTTAGTCAAGGTAGGTACTTATTGTACAATGGTGGTGGGGATAAATGCAAGAGCATGGATCACTATCTATGGAGTTTTATGTGTGCGTTAGGTGAAGCTCAGTACTTGAACCGCACGCTTGTAATGGACTTGAGCATTTGCTTGTCCTCTGTTTATACTAAGTCGGGTCAGGATGAAGAAGGGAAAGATTTCAGATTTTACTTTGATTTTGAGCATTTAAAGGAGTCTGCATCGGTTTTGGATCAGGGTCAGTTCTGGTCAGATTGGAACAAATGGCATCAGAAAGACAAGTTAAGTATATCTCTAGTGGATGATTTCAGGGTCACCCCGATGAAGATGGCTGGAGTGAAGGATACATTGATGATGAGGAAGTTTGGGAGTGTTGAGCCTGATAATTACTGGTATAGAGTGTGCGAAGGTGAAGCAGAATCCGTTATTCAACGCCCATGGCACTTGATATGGAAATCTAGAAGGTTAATGGACATAGTTTCAGCAATAGCAGCGAAAATGAACTGGGATTTCGACTCCGTTCATGTTGTGAGAGGCGAGAAGGCAAAGAACCAAGAACAATGGCCAAATCTTGCAGCAGATACTTCACCCGAGGCACTTATTTCCTCTTTACAAGATAAGATTGATGACGGAAGGAATTTGTACATTGCAACCGATGAACCAGACATTTCCTTCTTCGATCCTTTGAAAGACAAATATTCCACTCATTTTCTTGACGAATACAACAGTCTTTGGGACGAGAATAGCGAGTGGTACAGTGAGATGACGAAGCTGAACAATGGTGCTGCGGTCGAGTTTGATGGATACATGAGGGCTTCTGTTGATACAGAGGTTTTCTTGAGGGGCAAAAAGCAAATCGAGACGTTCAATGATCTCACTAGAGACTGCAAGGATGGCATCAACACCTGCAGTTCTTGAGGTTTATGAGCTCTTTTTGTGTTGTATGTGAAAGATTTGTTCTTTAAAATCGATAATTTGACATTAAGTAGCAACTCAGGTCTTTTAGAATAATTTTTATTTATTTTCCACAAATGTGCTTGTTTATTAATATTTTGTCATGTTTATGAATATTAAGTTATGTTTTGTCTTTTGGTTATAGGTTAATACCATTGAAAGGTAACATAATTAATTGTTTTTTGCTTTTATTTTGTCTAAAATGGAAACAAACCTAACACGGAATTTACAGGTGTTCGGATTAGTTTTAGGTTGAATCTGCAAACATGTTTAGTTAAAACAAGTTGTGTTTGATCAAGGTGATGAATTCAATCAACCATATTTAGTTTTTATAGTTACGTAAATTCGAATGTGTTTTATGGCAAGTGATTGAATATTTTTGGCTTATTGTACAAGACATAAGAGATATATGCATCATGATTATACTTTGGGTTGTTTGTCTAGAGGTGAGATTTTTGTAGACTAGAGGTGAGATTTTTAAGAATATTAAAATCTGTAATGAATATTAAAATATATGTATACTAGAGGTGAGATTTTTAAGAAGATTTTTAAGAAGATTTTTAAGATTTTTGTAGACTAGAGGTGAGATTTTTGTATACTTTGCGTTTTATGGAAGTATAAACGCAACTCTTTTACGTAAATTTGTATTTATGGTTTCAAATATTTATTTTATGAATATTAAAATATGTAATGAATTTGGGTTGTTAGTCTAGAGGTGAGATTTTTGTAGACTACATAGATTCAAATATCTTCAGAAGTAGTTTATGGTGCTCAAAATAAAGTATTGTTGTTTAAAATAAATAAATAACTTAAAACATGTAATGAAAATGAAGGTAAAACACAATTTTGGGTTAATGGGATATATTTTTGTTACTCATGTCGTGTTTAGTTCATACGTATTTAGTTCATATAAGGTTGACATGTCTTTTGGTTACGTATTCAAAGTGCTTAAAATCGATAAAGTGATGATTCATCGTCCTCAAAAAGTAGCCATGACATTTATATCACAAAAATGGTGTTAGTCCTTGAAGTTTTTTAAACATTTCACAGGTAAACGTATTTTGTTTTTTTTTTCTTTTCTTTTTGTATGTACCAACTCTAGCTGAAATGTTTACACTATTGTCGTGCATCATTTATTATCACTATCTACTCGAGTAAAGTTATGTTCATACTTGCAGTTGAATAAGTATCTTTGGTCCCCTTTGTAGGAATAAAAGAACCAATAAAGCTGTATCTTATCTGTCTTTATGATTCTTGATTTATTTCACATGAATCCTGCAGCTGTGATCACCCTATTAAAACAAGAAAGATCAACCTCATATTGATTAAAACCCGACTCAAAATCGAAAAGAACAAAGCTAACAGTTTCTCAGGTGCATACAACACCGGAAACCTAAACACATTTTATATACAAAGCGCGTAAATTTCAAGCCAGCTAAACCGACTGTACTGTGCAGCAACACAACAAGCCGGGTGCTAACTAAAAAGCACTAAAAAACATCCGAAAAACTCGAGTCTGCAGTATACACAAACCCCTGTGCACCATGCTACTTATAAGCTACCACCACCAAAGACCTCACATTGGGCAGGTATTCTCTTCAACTTCTTTCGGCATCAGCATGTGGTTTCTGCAAAGCGGGCACGTTACATGCCATGACTTTAACCATTTCTCTAGACAAGATTTATGGAAAACATGCCCACACGACAGGCGGTTGATCTCTGCATCCAGTTTAAACTCAACCAAACAAACAGAACAGTCTTGTTTGGTCTGGCAACACAAGGAGTCATAAAGGATTGATGGCGTTCGGCTTCTGAACTCACCCATGTAAGTTTCAGAAGGGGTTCCTCTACATTCGACCGATTCAGTCAACGTTTGACCCGAGTAATCCTCCCCTGATGCCACGTGGATCCCGATTACGTGAAGAATGGAACAGACTATCTCTTTCATAATTGTGATTGACATCACTGTGTTGACCAAAATGACACACAGGACACCAGCATCTGATGGACTTTGGTATGGTGAGAGACCCATGTTGTTGTTAACCTAAATCCATGACATCAAGATTGTCAAAGTTAATATCTTTATGAACTTGTGTTATCTTTTAAAAACAATCTTGAAAAAAGAAGATAAATCATTAACTGAAACCAAGATTGTCAAAGTTAATATCTTTATAAACTAATGTTATCTTTTAAAAACAATCTTGAAACAAGAAGATAAATCATTAAATTCAACAAATTTGCAGAGCACAAGAATCTCAAGAAGACACACCCCATTAAAATTGACTTCTTGGCTTCATAAATGTCTTCATACATCCTTAAAGATAATGATAAATTTAGGGGTAAAATTAACAAAACAAGAATATGAAACCCTAATACTTTACAATAGAACCAAAATACAAATGAATTTGATGCCAAAAACTGATCAAATTGGGGAAGAAAACACACCGAATAAGGTATTTAGATCAACACAAAGATCAAAACATCAATCACAAACAAATCTCCCAACATATCCCTCGCATAAAACGAATCAAAATCCACTTTCCAAATCAAATTCCCACAAAAGATCTAACACAAAAGCTTCCAATAACAAGCATATCATACAGATCAACTGAAACCAGATGATGAGATCTGTTAACATCAACTATTCATCCTACTACAGCAGTAACTTCAATCAAAATCGAAACACAACAGATTCTCAGAGATTAAGGAAGAAAAAGATACCTAGAGCCGATGTGAGGTTTGAAGAGGAAATGGGTGTTTCAATTTCTTGAATTTGAATGAAAGATTGAAGTGGGTTGTTTAGAAATTCAGTAAGATAGAAGAGTGAGAAGATTGGAGAAGAGATAGATGAAGGGTGTTGCTGATGATGATAAATCACACCGCCTACTTGTAGTCTGTCTATACTTGTGTGTATATATATGAACTGAAAAAGGCTTAATAGTGAAAGACAGTGAGAATTCATCACTATTCTACGGGATTAACACATCGTGTAACACGGATAGAGGCTTAGGTTATACGCACACTTTTTTAATGGTGAATGTGAACACTTTTTAAAATTAACTCCTTTAAAACTTTAAAACTGTGCTCCATAATATATTAACAGATACAAACTATTTAATTATTGATTTAAGTCCAATCTTAAAAACTATTCACGATAACTCAAAGCTTAGTTAATTAACCCAGTAACTCAATTAATTATTAATTTGTTAGGACTACTTAACTAAACCCAATTGACCAATTAATAACTTATATTCTAATATTATATATTATATATCTATATAAAAGGAAAATATTAGCTACACCTAACTTTAATGTTTTTTTTTAATACAAAAGTTTAGATTTTTAATAAAAAATACAAACTTAGAGATTACTTGTGATTCTTTGAATTGCTTATATAATTGCAAAAGCCTAAAAATGAACTATGATTTGCTCGTTAATCACATAATAACATAAGCCAAAAATTCAAAGAGCAATGCATTACAAAAAGTTAATTAGGGATTTTAATCTTACAATTGTTGTTTATTCGACTTCAAGGGGTTTCAATGTTGTTTGAAATATTGTAGGTGGTGGTAAAGATGACTACTATTGAACTATCAAATAGAGGGGATGCTAGACTTAATGGTTTTGAACATAAGAGTTAAGCGGGTTCACTAACTTACACAACGAGCTGATATCTTTTAATTTTATATTTTATATAAAATTATTAGTTTTTTTATTTATTTAGTATATTAGATATGGAAAAAATTACAAAAATGCACATCTTGTGAAAAATACATAACTGAGTTAACTATACATTTACATGAAAGTTAGTGTAAAGAACAATAGGTGTAAATATATTTTAAAAATAGGAGATTGGATGTTATTATTAAAACTAAAGAACATATCATGTCATTTGTATATTAATAAATGACATAACTTGTAATTTACTAAAAAAACTACGATAAAAATAATTAAACTATAAACAAGGGATTTTACGCCGAGCTTGAGTTTAAAACTTTCCAAAAAAAAAACTCGAGTACTAAAATTAAACTTTTACAAGAGACAAACTTGAGCCTTACAATTAACATTCTACACAAGCCGAGTTCGAGCACGAGATCAAGCTCTCTTATGTCAAAACAATTTTAGGCTCCACACGACTTGTTTACAACCCTATTTAACAGTCATGATAACATTCAGACAAATACTCAACTAAATAAATCAAATAATCTAATGTAGCAATCTGCTAATAAATAATCTAATAAATAATCTTTTAAATATCAAATAAGCAATTAATAAGATAAATGAATTAGATATTCAAACTAATTGTTTTATATTTGTTACTTATTTTATAAGGTCAATTCATAATAATTGTATTGGCCTCAAAATTTATTAGGGGTTGTATGAACTTCTTTTTAGGGTCAGGCTTTTAATCTTATATTAATCTAGGGTTTTCTAATTTGACGGGTATCCTAATTTTTGCTCCGGATTATCCCAATACATACAAACGTAAAAAAATAAAATATATTACATTTCGAAATGAGAGTTCAGGGGTAGTTCAAGTAAGTCCGCCCCTGCTAACGGACGTTCGTGTTTCATTTTAAACTACCATATAGAAGGTAGGAAGACTATGAGATTTGACATAATATGGACATAATCGTTTGGCAAGCTCAAATAACCGTTTAAAATAAGACAAAACTTACAAACGACCGTTTGAAAACAAGCTCAAACAGCCTTTCGATATTGGTGTGGAATTAATTAAAATATAATCTCCTATTTTAAAAAGAATCTTGTAATTAAAAATTTAAAATTGATCAAGCCAAGCATTCTCCGTTGATTTTGATGTAACATACAAAGATGGATGACACTTGGTACAAAGGAATTAACTTGAGTGAAAAGATGCATAGTTTGGCAAATTTTGACCATATAGTCCCCATCGTATATTTACCGTTGTTCCAAGTCAACAATTTTTTTATTGTTCAAGAAAACAAATTGTATTTTTCTATGTTTGTTTTTTTAGTTATTGTATTTACTAAATCATATAAACAATAAAAACAAATGACTTAGATGAATTAAACACAACTAAACATTATCTTGAAAAGAATTGATAATCACCAACCGAAAATAATTTGTAAAGATGATATGTAGCGTGATTATAAAAAAGAAGTATAACAACCAAATGTTCATACGGGAATACACTTAAGTTTTAAAAACATGTAGGTTTATATAATAATATACACGCAGATCATGATTGTAATTTGTAAATTCAACGTATTCACATGTGAACACATTTCAATGTATGAGATTACAAAGATTCGGTCGAAGGAAACAAAATAATTAAATAAATACTATAGTAAAGTGGATGTATATATGGATGGCATATTAATTAGATCCAGTCTCAAGCATCATGCTCTGTGACGAAAGCGTAAAATCATATCAAGTATCACTAATGACATATTATGACCAGTGATCACGGACTTCCAAAAAGTTCATAGTAAAAAATAATAAAAACGAAAAGTAGATGTAAAAATGTTAAACCGCGTAGGCGGAATATAAACATATAGAACAATAAGTAAGTCGATCTAGAACCAGAGCGTTGCGACAGGGTTGGCTAACGGGGAAACTATAACGGTAAAAACGTTATACCACACACACACACGCTGCGGTAAGTTAACTCGCAAAATTTCAAACGAACCATAAAACAAAAGGTCTATTAAATATAAAAAGTATGAGAGATCAAAGTTGAAAGTAAAAAATATTGGGGTCAAATTATATAATAATAAAAGTATTGGGTTAAGATAAAAAAGAAGTTAAAGATTAGAAAAAGAGATAAAGATGGGTCTAACTCATTAAACATATACTAATGGGTTGTTTAATTACACTGACTCAGTAAGATCTAACTGAGTCAGAAGCTGATCCAGTTAGAAGTTCTGACTGAATCTGCATCTGACTGAAACTTAACTGTTTGATTCAGTATCTGACTGACTCCGTTGAATGATAAAAATAACCACTGTATACACCATCTCCAGCACTAACTTCAGTTAAGTTTCTTTGCTAGTTGAGTATGAAATGACAAATATACCTTTAACAATAATATAATAATAATAAAAATATAATAATAATAATAATAATAATAATAATAATAATAATAATGATAATAATAATAATTGTATAATAATAACATATTAAAAGCCCAACCCACCCATCACCATCCCCGTCATCTCTACGGTTT